>JANRGW010008445.1:0-88553 GCA_024733675.1 Psilopsiagon aymara | reverse complement strand
ACTTAAACAGGGGAAGTTTAGATTGGATATGAGGAAGAAATTCTTTCCTGTAAGGGTGGTGAAGCACTGGAATGGGTTGCCCAGGGAAGTTGTGAATGCTCAATCTCTGGCAGTGCTCAAGGCCAGGTGACATGGTTTAGTGTGAGGTGTTCCTGCCCATGGCAGGGGGGTTGGAACTAGGTGATCTTAAGGTCCTTTCCAATCCTAACTATTCCATGATTTTATGATTCTATATGATTCTATGAATGATCTACTAAGAGAGGAAGAAGTGCCGCAGATGTAAAACACTAAGGATTGTTTTAAAGATCTATAAATCAATTGTGGTATGAAGATTTTTTTTTCTTATGTCAAGAATGCACTGAATATACCAAAACACAGGATAGGGAAACAAATACAAATATCTACATAACACAACAAAATTAAGATAGTATACATTTTCATGTAGAGGAGTGAAACCTATTAGGCTGTAGACATCAAGTATTCATTTAAAAATGGCCTACATAAAAAAAGTATGCAAGGAGAAAAAAATCTGCATATGAATTATAGAGCTGATAGAAAGATAGAGAAAGATAATAAAGTGACAGTGTGATTGGTGTGAGACCAGATTCTTGTCTCCTTTTGACTTCTATTTATCTGTGGTAAAGTGAATCCAAACTCCATTACTTCCTTTGTGTTTAGGGACAACCTAAACCCATGTGCTCCTTCTAAGGAAGTACCTGCAGGATTTTTTGAAAACCACTGAGTGTAAGGAATGAAAATAACAGCTGTGGTGCACTTTCATTTACCTTTGTTCCTCTTTTAATTACACTTCTGATTTAAAAAGATGTAGCCTTCATTTCCATTCCATACCACTTTATTAATCTCAGGTGTATTTTACATAACGCTTCATAGTAAAAATTTTTTCATTATATGGTAATGGCTTTTCTTCAGAAATGCACTTAAAAGAAGTTATATTACACAATTAATTGAATCTGAATAGAAGAAAAAAAGGAGCAAGAAAAAAAGGGAGGAAAAGAAGTTATGAAAAACTACACCAAAATTGCTATGCCACTGGTATAGAAAATTATTTTGAACTTTTAACATCAAGGTTAAGCATGCTTAAATCTCAATATTCTGCACCTCTGATAACAATTGGCAATCTTATTTTCTGGCAATCTTATGTAGAAATAGACAGTTACATTTATCAGAGGAACTTTAATTAGATAAAAGTAAAGATACATTTATTAGGCATATTTACTGAAAATTCATTAATCTGTGTTATAACTTTTTATTATCTCTTATCCCCTTATTGAATGTTTTGATGCTAAAGTGTTAATGCATACTATATTTTCCCTGTTGCTTTATTTAGTGATAATAAATACTACAGCCTCCTCCATTATGATCAGTTTCTTGCTCCAAAATAAAGTATTTGGACACTGTGGAGGGAGAGGCTATTACAAAGGAAACCTCTATCTGTTTAAATTATTTAGTATCACTGAGAAGAAAAATATTGGTGGGCATGGTAAAATGAGAGATATTAACTCTTTCACCCAGGTGGCTAGACTGTAGAATTTTGTCTGCAGTAGAAAAATAAATATTTACAGAAGATTAACTGTTCTCTAGCATTGAAAACCATTGGTATGCAGTGGGCTGCAAATGTACAGCTGAATTATCTAAAACTCACCAAAAATACTTCTTGTGTGCAGGTCGCATTCAGAGGTTTACCCCTTGTCTCTACAAACTCCTACAATGAGTCCAGAAAATGCTTGCAAGAATGCATTTTGGTCAATTGCAGAAACCATGCCAGTGACCATTCTAAGAATGCAAGAACGTGGATGGTTTGAGTTTCAGCATCCAGGAACATTTGCTGACATTATTCAATTTATTAGCATAGGGTAGCCAATAAGTGCAACTGAAGAACAAGCTCTTCTCTTGTATGTGTAGCAGTGAGAAACTTGACTTTCATAGGAAATATAGAAGCTTCTTTCGTAGAAAGGTGAATAGTTTGTATGTTGTCCCTTGAAAACAGCCACATCAGTACAGGAGGAAAGGCTAAGGCCATGTCTCATCCTGTTTAGTGCTATACAATGAAACTTTCAGGGCCAAGTTATGGAGCAAGACTTCTGCCTTATAAAAAGGCAAAGGAAATCAGTAGGGCCTTTACTGCTTACGTCTTCTATCAAAGTTCATAAAAAAAGAAATGGAGCTTTTGGATGTAGACCATCTGTTTAAATGTAGACATTTTCATCTGAATAGTTGAGTAATTCTACCTCTTTAGCTAGCAGAAAGAAATAGTTGTTTACAGACTGTGGATTGTGTCATCCTCAAATAGACATTTAAAAATAGGTTGGCTGAATCATACTTTAAAATTGTCAACATATCTCTCATCAACTATAAAGTTAGCTTAGGTGGCTGGTTCAGTAGATTTGCAAGCTAAGTAACTTGAATTCCCTCCTTTCCCCCACGCCAGTACCTTGCCTGAGCTTGCATGCAGCAACAGCCTACATTCCATCTATGCACACCTTCTCAAACTATCAGAGTAAGACAGTGATACTGTTCGTTGGGATTTTTGTTTTGTTTTTCCACTTTGCAATATTAATGTAAAGAACACCTAAATTCACGGTTGTGATAGGAAGTTGTGAAAATAGGAATTCGTACCATGGTCTGCTTAAACTAAGAAAGAAAATTAAGTTATCTGGTAGATTTCATTACAGTTTAAAATAACTGCTTAAATTTTGCTTTATTGTATTTTGCTTCCAATTTTTTTATCAGGAGCACGTATCATATCCAACTTATTTTCCTGTCAAATGGCTTGTAGCTTCATTCAAAAGTATTCCAACACATAAAGCAAATAGAATAATGAAAAGGCAGAAATAAAGATTCAAAATCATAGAAAAATAATCTTAACAGTAGAAAGAAATAAAGGTGAGAACTGAAGCCTTATTTAGTTCAATTCCTCTGTACTGCCTTTTAGTCTTACGACACATAGTTTGAGTTCAGCTTTTAGAAAGAGGGAACAAAGAACATTTACAGGTTAGAATCCCTTTTTGTTCTTTTATCTGGTTTTTTTCTGTTTGTTGTTGCGTTTTTCCCCCCTGATCTTTTATCTGACAGATTTGAAGCTTTATCTGACAGTTTAAGCTAGAAACTCTGAAAGTGCAAAAAATTAGAGCTGCATTTCATTGCTACAGAGCTAAGAAATTAATTTTGATACAAAGAAGTGTCTGTTTTCCTCAGTTTTGTTGTTTGCCTTTCACCATTCATTAGGACATATTTTCTTGAGTAATTCTAGTCAGTTCTTACCATTAATATCAGTAGAAAAAGTTAGGACTTACTTTGGAGAATGTAATGTTAAAAATCCAATCACACGAGTACAACACAATGCATAGGAAGTGGGAAACAATCATCAGCCAGAATAAAAGTCAGAGAAAATTATGATGTTGGTGCAAAAAACATTCTACTCAGGCTTGGGAAACATGGACTCAACATTAAATTCTCTAGAAGTCACCTGTATTGTTTTAGGACAGCATTTAACAGTGATAACTACATCTACATTGCCTATTTTTAACAGTCCTAGTTACATCACCAAGGACCTGTTTCTTGGCTTTTCATATTATTTTTGGCCTTGGAACACACCTGAACCATGATCAGATCATCTAGCAAACACCTGTTGAAGTATGCTCTAATAAAGCATGCACCTGTGATGCCTGTACAGCAGGAAAATCCCCTTCATACTGTGAAAGAATCATATACCACACAACCAAAAAACCTGAGCATAATGACTAATAGAATTGGAGCTTTCCTTTTGTATACTAATTCCTTATGTAGACCAATAAGCAAAGAGCTGTTTGCCTGCCAGAGCAGGATCCCTTTTTCCTCTGAGGTAGTGGCTTTGAGAGATGGGATGTCTCACTTTTCTCTGCAAGCCTTATTCTATTACCAATGTTGTGTGGAGACCTGGGTTGCCCAGTGATGCAGATTTTCCTAGCCAGCAGTTATGTTAGAATATCACAAACACATTACTCTTTGAAGGGTAATACAGTGCCAAGCTTAAATGTATTTTTCTAAATCCTTGATAGCTGCTGTTTCAGGGTGTAACTGTAGGCAGTATCCAGTACAGACACAAAATGGATAAAAGTCTAACCCTCTTTAGCTAGATATGCATATTTCCTGTGTTGCACAGGTTATGCCTTCTTGCACAGTTGTTCCATGCTTCCTATCTCCAGCACACTCTGCCCCTCCCAAGCTAAATGCTAAGGAAAACCTCGTGGTGACATGGCTCTTTTTTCCACAGGAGACTGAAATTTCACTCCATGCTGACACAGAAATTTCTGGAGTGTGACAAATACAATTTTAAAATGTCTGTGCTGGGAAGGCCAAAAATGGGAAGTTCATTGGAGGATCTGCTGTGCACACACCTTAACGAACTGATCAGCTAATGTCAGCCTTGACTGAAGTGGCCATGAGATGGCAAAAATTAAAAGCCTGAGGAAACCGATGATACCAGTAGCAGACTGAAGATCACAGATTTCAGCAGAAAAGATTTTGATAGATTCAAGTGGAAGGAAGTCTTGTCCTGAGGCCCATTTCTGGGACACTTAGAGCAAGGCTGTTCCTCAGAGAAGGTGGGCTGGGAGACAGTGGTGATCCAACCCCAGCCAGGCAGGGTGTTTTGCACTGCTGCAAAAGGGGCTTGCCCAGGCAGAGAGAGAAGAACAGGTGTAATGATAGCAACAGGGTCTTTCAATGCTGCAGTGATCATCAGAGAAGCTGAGATACTGAGTCATGTTTAAAATCATGCTGGGAAAGCGAAATGACAGTTCAGAAACAGCTGGACATAGCTGGATTCAAGTTCACCTACAGTGGAAGTCCACATGTCCATGCAGGCTGAGGACTGGATAGCTAAGGAGCTCTGAAATAAAAAAAGGGCCTGCTGACTAAATCAGCAGTACTTCTTGCAGAGATGAGGCTAATTGAATACTGGACTGCATTATTAGGATTACAGCCAGCAGGTTGCAGGAAATGATTTTTCTTTCCTACTTAGTGCTTGTGAGTCCTCGTCTTGAATATTGTGTTACTTTTGGGCTCCCTGATGCAAGAGAAATATTGATAAACTGGAGAGAGTGTGTGGATAGGTTAGCCTTGAGAAAAAAAAAAGGCTAAAGAGGTATCTAATTGCTCTTTTCCAGTATCTAGTGGGTGATTAGAGAGAAGACAGAGCCAAAATACTTTCACATAAAAATGAGGAAAAAAAGGGAAAAAAGAGGTAATAGTGACAATTTGCAAAAATGGAAATTCTGACTGGAAATAAGGCTGCAGTGGGGAACATCACAGAGAAACTTGTTAAACACCAGAATGGTTTGCCCCAAGAGTCTGTGGAATTTCCATCCTCAGAGGTATTTAAAATTTGACAGAATACGGCCATGGGTAATCTGATTTAACTTTGAATTTTAGCCCTGCCTTGACTAACTGACTTCCAGAGCTACTTTCTGATCTAAATAGTTGCATGACCTTGGGGCAAGGCAAAGGCTAGGCATGAAACCCACATGGAACTGTCTCATATCCAAGCCAAGTTTTAGTGAATTTATGGGTATATTAAGAAAGCTAATCTGGACATGTCATACACATGCTGTGGATAATGCAAGAGACTTGAAGGTCAATTCATTCGGCAAGGGCCCACCCATGTGCCAACTCAGTTCTCTCACCTTTGTCACAGCCCTGCCCAGCAACATGTAGCCTGGCTTACATACAAAATCCACCATCCAGGAAGACTGAAAACAGCTCTATCATCCTTTTCATGATCCCTGGGTTGCATCCCTTTTTCAGGGAAGTGGTGGCCAAATGAGGAGCAGATCTGGCATTAGCTGCATGCTAAAAAGTGTCTCTCTTGCCACTGTATAATCATTAATGAAAGTCAGGTGTTGGGCCAGCTGGAAAATTTTGCTGGCTCCCTCAGAGAAGTTCTGGCAGGATAATTTTATTAAGACAGGTGTCCATTGCCTGCCTCATCTTCTCTTCATCTGTGTGGAAGATATCCGCATGAGTCTTGCCAGCCTCACCTGGACCTTCTGAGGAAGGCAAAATTTTATTGACATTTCTGAAAATGAGCTAAGGAAAAACACAGCCCAAAATACATTTTGCCCTGTAATTAGTCTAGTTTAAGTATATCTGTGCAGTAAAGTGACTATTTATTTTGTGTGCCACAGTCAGCTTCCATAGGTTGTAACTAGCACACACTCCAGAAAAACCCTGAGATATCAGAAACTCAAGCACTAAAAATATCTCCTAAATATGCTTGGAGGCCAGCTATAGCTTGCAAGGCCAAAGTAAAGATTTTGGCATACTTACTTTTGGGGCCTGAAGGAGATAGAATAAAACTTAATTTTCTCTGTGGAAGGGGATTGTCTTGTACAGACGCAGAGTCACTATTTACCCTCCCTTCTGTTTTATCCCTGCTACCTTTTTCTACAAGGAGACATTTAGAAGGCTTCCAGAAGAAACTTTAAGATAAATATTGCTAAGACCTCTGTCCCGAACAGTTAGTACTGTCACCCAAAGGTTCCTGAGCTATGCCTGCTGCCTATTTTAAAGATGTGTAGAGGTAAATCCTAATATTCTCTCCAGTGGGAAGAACCTCTGAAGATCAGTTGTATGATTTTGCTTGGAAAATAGATGTATTCGGCCAGGGGAAGTACTGGAGTTGTAAAGAACTTAAGTGGATAGAAAAAAAGCTGTAAGCAGTGGAAATGAAATTGGAGGTTTCACTCTAAATGAAGCAGCAGTAGCAGGAGGAAGCCTCATTTGGTCATCTGTGCCTTCACCCATACCTAATTCTGGTTGTTTTAAAGAAAAAACCTTGAGTTCCTTCTTTTTCCCTGCATCAGCTTATTCCTTTAATGTTTGGTGGGGTTTTTTTTCACCACAGAAAAGACATAGGAGTTTGAAATTAAATTATCCCATAATGCAACTCTGAACTGTGTGCTGGAAGAAATTCCTTCTGACTCCGCTGCAGTGAACAACTTGTGCCAGAGGCATGCTATCTAATTACCATACACTTTCTTGACTGGTGTTGTAGGGAGGGAAAAGGTAGTGTGAGATCAACTGAAATATGAAACAATAAAATAAATTAAACTGCACACAGCAAGAGGAGGAAAAATGAGATGGGATTTGTTTTTGTTAAATGTTCACTGTTCATTCACTGCCTGAGGCTTAAATTCTTGACTGTTAGAGGATTTTACAGTTTTATGGATACCATCATAGGATTTTAAAGTATTATGGTATGTATCGCAATCCTTGTTGAAAATGCGTATTCCTGGTTTGGTGGTTTATTCTGCATTTCACCGAAAATCATCCTTCAATGTTTCTTAGCTCAAAACACAACTGTAACTAGACTGATTCATCCAAAAAACAAATGTCACAGAAACTCTTTGTATTCCTTCTCATTTTCTAAGATCTTGCTTTTTTCTTCTTCTGCATAATTTACTTGGCAAAATCTCCTGCAAAGTCTCTGGTTTCCAATAAAAGAAATTTAGTGGGAGATTGAAAAAAAATTATGCCACTATTTTTTTTTTTTTTTGTTATTACCTTCTCAAGCTCTGTCTTCTATCAGTTATGAATTTGTATAAAAATGGCCTGCTCACCAAACATTAGTAACAAAAAAACAAAAAAAGAAACATTTTTATAGAGGAGAACATGTGGCTAAAGTTCCCATAAGCCTTGAAAATAATTTTTTCTTTAGTATGGACACAATTTTTTGTGTCCCTTTGGAAGGTTATGCAAACTTTTCCTTCCTCCTTCTTCCTTTGTCTCATATCACATACACATCAACTGAAAGATTGTATTTTGCAGCTTTGTACCTAAGTAGGGGATTCCTTGCACAGCCTAATCTATGTGTAGAATCCTCTGGTGGGTGGGAAACCTGATTTTTTTTTTTTTTTCCCCACAGTAATGGAATGTGCAAGTGTCTGCAGATCATTTCCACAGTATTAGGTATTTAACTTTGCTGCTGATGCAAGCAATTTGCATGAGATTGCAAGTATGCCCTATCTACCTGGTTGATTAAAATTCCCTTAAAAAAAAAACCCAATAATTTCACACTAAACTGAAGATACTGTTTTTTTGTGTTTCCTCAAGATCCTGGCCAGAAGTCAGAATTTCAAGCATGCTACCCCACCCATGCAGCAAAATGCAGTGATGAGAGTACACCCCCACAGTGACAGTAAGCTTAAGATTCAGTTAAAGATTTTCTGGACTAGACAACTTTTGGCAGGAGAAGCGTTTTTAACAAACTCGGAATTTTGAAGGTTCATTTTAATTGTAGAGTAACTATATGCAATTCACTTGCAATTAAATGACCGAACAACCATTTCTAACGTGACATCCTTATTAAAAAATATTAGAAAGAGTGTAGCCAGAAAAAAAAGTAAACTCATGTTTTAAGAGAAAATGTTAATTGTAAGTGATGCAGTATACAAAGTTTTGTTCTGAGGGGTTCCCTTGAGGCTTAATCTATGTAATTCCAAACATTCACAATAGTTTCAGCTGAAACTACTGAAGTAAACCCACGCCTGCAAAAAAAAAAATAAAATAAAAATTACAGTGTCACTATTAAAAGTAGAATAAATAGAGAAACCAAATCTGTCCCTATGTATCTTGCTATTAATCTGGTTTACACTATTTAAAATATGGATAGGAAGGTTTGGAAATTTTATGGTCTCAGCACAACAGGCAAGAAAGTCAGTCAGCCCCAAGCGTTGTCAGCTTCCCAAGGCAGTAGTACATTAGGGTGGTTTTTACTTCTTGGTCTGAAGTCCTTTTTCCTGACAGTAAGCATGTAGTTGGTCAGCATATAATATTGGCCTCTGGATTAAATGAAGTTTCAGAGGAGGAAGCAAACCCATTCTTACAAGGGAGGCAGGGCTAAATGAATGAGATATGTCAATGCATGCTCCGTAGATTGATAATAAAGACAAACGGAAGATTCATTCCTCCCTATCTATCTCATTCTCTCTCTCCCAGTAAAGGTGCATTTAGTACATTTATAAGAGTAGATCTATATTTTTTATTTGAGATTCATCACTCCTGCTTTTCCAGGAATGTTCAGGCTCCTGAACAGAGTGCACTGCTAGAGGGAATCTTACCTTAGGAAAGACAATAGACTGCTGCAGTTAGAGCGCTTCTTGGCAATAATTACTTGCATGGGTTCTCTCTTCCTTTCCAACTTCCTTGCCATTTTAGAACTTTCTGAATCATTCTTTTATGGACAACGGCTATATACGCAGGCCCCATGGCTATTATTATCTAAAAAATGTTAGCTCTCTTTTCCACTCCGTCTCTCTGAAAATGAAATTTGAAAGTTAATATTCTTATTGACTACTGTATTACAATTGCTTCCTGAACATTGTACAGTTTCTTGAACAAATCATTCCGGAAAAGTTAGAATGGTTCCCTTCTATACTGATAAACATTTATCAAAAATATTTTAGAAATATTTTTAGCCATCCAACACAAGGAAAAATCTTCAGTATATTTACACCTAGCAGGAGAAGCTGTTATTTATATTCCTTTTGGTTTTAAGCTATGAAAAATGTTTCCAGAAGCTTTTAGATTGCTTCTAAGTGGCACAGAGTACATAATCACGGAGGCAAAAATGAAATGCCTTGCAAAAAAAATGCCACAGCAATATTGCCAAACAGATGTTAAATAACAATGTTTGCATTGTTTACTTGAAACAAATCTTTAATTATTAAATACAAATTTGTTATGGAATGCCAGAAATGTTAATTTTATATTTAATAATTAAATGTTTCCAATTTTATTTTAGAGCAAGATAATTCTGGTAGTAGGATAAGGCTAGAAAATTTTATATTTTCTCCCCACTTCACTCCTTACTTTAATGGTGATATTCAAAATGCTGAAATGCTGTGGAATACTTGTACACAATAGCCATTCCTTTAATAAGACCTTTCATATTAGTGAACAAACTAAGATCCAGCAGGGATTTGTCTTCTTTTTATTTACTTCATTAGCAGCACTACAAATGTTGCATATAAAGCTGGCTGAAAAAGCAGAACACTCCTGTATGGATACTTTCTTCTAAATGAAGCTGCAGGACAATATTAAATTAGCTAGGGAAGCTGGTACTTTTTATTGTAGTAGTTGATATCATGGCATCCTTTCTATGATAAGCTAGAGCAAGAGAATAGAGTACATGACTTATATTAATATATGACTTATATGAATACATTTGACCACATTTCAATGCCCTACAAATATGTTATGAAAGGTCTAACTCACAGAAATTATTTCAGATTACAAAAAAAAATTTTATATGTAATTCTGTAAGAGTAATTCCGGTCTTGAAACTTTCAATGGAATTGCAATTTACAATAATAATGAGAGAGCAGAAAAGGAAAAAAATAAAAAAAAAGATATCTTCCCTCTTCAATAATAAAAGGATATGGTAAAACATCTCCTATGTGAAATTCCTACAGATTTTATAGATTCCAGTATGGAAATCTACCTAATAACTGATTGATAGTACCAATTTTAGACATCATTATCTCTGAATTAATTTCTGCAAAAATGGACCACACTCTTCTAAGTTGCATATCCATAGCATGATGAAAAGAACAGAAATTTATTATAGCATGTATCAAATAATACAAAAACTCCTACTTGTTAATAACCTATAATGCAAACAGAAAAGTTATGTGCAATTCTTCAGAACTGAAAGAAGATAGAGATTTCATCTATGCAATATGAGCAGAGATAAAAGGCTAAGGTATAAAGCTATTGCAAATAATGTAAGAGACATCTTACATTATTCTTAAGACCTACTTACCCCGCAGTGGATGGAAAGAAGAGGATACAAGAGGGGAATAAGAAGACGTTGCAATCTCTCACATCTTGTAAGAAGTCAGTGAATAGGACAGTTCAGGAACTGCTCCAAGTAACAGTCTACCACTTCGCTTGATTCTGTATACTCCCAACAATTTCTAACCTGAAATCTCACTGTTGTTTGCAATTCTTCTTTGTAATACAAGTCTTTGGGTTTCTCATGATAGAATTAACCAATACTGGCCTCTCATGACATGAAAAATCCCAGGCTTTTGGAAAAAATGAAATTGCACAGCAACCAAAGGAATGGAGCAGGAATATTACCATAAAATGATTCAGTTTAAATCTACACTTCATACTAACATGTCTGTTCAGGAGAAAGATGCAGTGATGTGATTGGTATTGCTGTCTTCTTGCAAGTGCTAATGACTGTTCCATTTGGTCCGACTGCAGCTCAATGAACTTAAATACTGTGGGCCTCTGGTTCAGACTAGAAATGTAATTGAAAATGTAAGGCAGTAACTATTCAATTTTTCTGCCTTATCTATCTTTCTGTCTTTCACAGAACAGAATATGTCCAGATTGCTTCTGTGATGCTGCCAAGAAAGTAATGTGTCCCTAAAGGGCATACTCAGAATTAAAAGTCCAGCAGGAGTTCCTGTGCTAGAACAGTCTTGCAGTCATGAGTTTATGTCTTGGTGTTGCCAGAAATGTCATCCTAGCCAAGAAGTTATGGCCAGCAGCGGAATTTATTTTCAACAAGCTTCTTCAGCTTCCTGCCCTTCCCCTGGCATATAGAACATAGCTTTCTCTAAAAATTATTTTAAATGTCTTCAGAAACCATAGAATCATAGAATGGTTTGGGTTGGAAGGGATCTTAAATATCATATAGTTACAAGCCCCATGCCTTGGCCAGGGACACCTTTCACTAGACCAGGTGGAAGAAAATTAGGATGTGATAAAAAAGGGGGGTTTGATTAAGAGTGCCTCACACCTATGATCAATGTAGATTGAGTTTTACATATCATGTATATGTCACCTGTAGAGTCTCAATTTGTTTTCTGAGATTTACTGTTCTCACCACCCAAATATCTAGGGCATTCTTACTGAGAAGCCAACAGATTCAGAGTTAGATGAGGTCTTATTAGGGCTGCATGTCCAGTGCTGACTGGTGAACCTCAGGAACTTGATGCTGATGTCTGCAGGCCTTCACATGGGCTTCAGTTTCTTCAGAGCACATTCATATGTATCAGCATGGGGTCCTCAATGGGCTGCAGATTGGGTATCTGCTCCAGTGCAATCCTTTCCATGGGCTGCTCATCCCCTGGAGCACTTCCTCCCTTCCTTCTTCTCTCTCCTTGGTCTTCTCAGGACTGTTGCACATATTTTTCCCTCAGTTCTTACTGCTGTGTGGCGTTCTGCTCTTAAAAATATTTTTACAGAGGCACCAACATCTTGGACCCCTGGGAGCCAGCTGGAACCTGCTGTGTCCTGCTGCCAGCACCTGGATACCTACACTAACTGCACATTATGTCATATCAATCCTTATCTGTTAAAATTTTGCTATGCAATATGTTAATATTTTGTACCATTTCCATGAAAAGCTGTCTTTGACTACCCACCTTGCCCTTGCCTGATGGAGTTTTAATAAACCTAGAAACTAGCTAAATGTGTTTGGCAAGGCTGTTTACAGTTTTTTCTTGGAAGCTGATAGCTGCCTTGTGGACTCCACTTCAGAAACACTTGGGGAGAAGTGTACTTGCAGATCCACCACAACTTAAAATAACAACAGCTACATAAGTGGCAGAAGTATAGTATAACTATTACAAAGCAGTAAGTGAATCAGTCTAAGAGACTTGGACTGTCCTTACTACTTGTATGGTGCAAGTATGATAATACTGACATATATCGCTATCTACTAACTGAACATAACTGCCTTGTGAATGCTGATGCTTGCTTACAGTCCCAGAGTCTGAGGGAACTGTCAAGACTGATTTCTGCCAAGCACTAGGATGTCTGAAACATACTAGATGGGAATTATGTGCTGCTACATGAAGATCCATGAATCATGAGCTGTAACTAAAAGCAATACCCCCAGTTCACAGTAAATAACCTATGAACTGAAATATAGTTGCTTTAAACATTAAGTGAAAAACATTTCAGACAATATGTACAAACTAAAATCTTTGCGTTTGGAGTAGGAGAGAGGTTAAGTTTGCTGTGGAAATGGAATACAGCAAATAACTCCGTCTACTTTTTGCTAGTATGTATTGCAAAAGATATTTGGTCTGTGTGAGCAAACATTACCCAGAGCATTCTCTGCAGGAGGATGGAGGGAGGGAGCACTTTGGACTGTTGGGAACACACAAGTCCATGAGATCAAAAGGGTGCATCCAGTGGTGCTGAGGGATGAAGCCAATGTTACTGTGAGGCCACTCTCTGTCATCTAAAAGATAAGGAGAGGTTCCTGAAAATGAGAAAAAAGCAAAACTCGCACCCATCTTCCGAAAGGGCAGGAAGGAGTGTCTAGGGAGAAACAGACTGGGCAGCCTTACCTCATTACCTGAGAAGATGGTGGAGCAACTATCGCTGGAAGTGGTTGTCAGCCTTATGAAAAGCAAAGAGGTGACTGGAATCATCCAACGGGGATTTACCAAGAGAAGGTAGTGCCTGGCAATCCTGATTACTTTTAGCAGTTAGATGACTGGTCCTGTGAACAAAGGGAGAGCTGTGTCTGTTGTTTCCTTGACTTGAGTAAAGCCTTCAGAATGGCATCCCATAGAATTGTAACAGCCAAACTGTTGAGATATTAACTGGATAATTCAGCTAAAAGGTGGATTAAAAATTAGCTGGATCATCAGCTACAAAGGATTGTTGTGATCAACATTGTGAAGTCCCACTGGTGGGTGGCTAGCAGTAATATCCCTCAGGGATGAATACTGGTGTAAGTAGTTTTTGATGCATGTATTGACAACCTGGATGATGGGAACAGTGGCAGTTTGAGTATGATACCAAATTGAGCTAGAGAAGTGCTGCTATGTTTCTATGACTTGGAAATAAGGATGGAAAAATCAAAGGCCAGCAGGAGTCTAATGGCTGAATGAGGAATCAGATGCTGAGATGAGCATCTGGGGAGAAATGTGAACTGCACAAATACACTAGATTCAGGAACTGTGAAAAACAGAAAAAGAGCAGTGAAATGGATAATAGTTCGCTCTACCTTAATTCAAACTTAATTGTTCGTTCACCGTTTTGATTTATTTTTTTGCATTTCCTGTATTTGCAACATTTGACTCAGTAACCTTAAAAGATACCTTCTTTGCTTGTACAGTATAACATACACAGGTTGTGCTACTATTGCACGTATTAGAAAATACTTTTTTTTTAGTATGAAATTAAAGCCAATGAAAGTGATGGGTGGGGGGTGGGGGAAGCAAGCTGCAATTTAGAGTTTTTCATCATTTACTTTTTCACCAAAAGATGCCATAAAGATAGAAAAAACAAAAAGGAAAGACAAAATTAAGAAAAGGTATATGCAAGACAATGAAATCAGTTTAGTAGGTGGGAAAAAGTGTTCCTTCACATACTACTGTGCTCTTTCACATACTACTTCATATGTCATATAAATTAAGTCAGTAATATTGTGTGTCTTGGAGTAGTCTGTAAATGTCATTGTCTCACAAATGCATGTATTGGCAGGTATTTTTCCCCAGGTTGTAGCTATCCACTAGATTTTACTGCCAATAAGTCTTTTTTGGCAGATTCTGCTTGAATTCAACATTTAAGAACAGAAAAGGTTTTACAAAAATGGCTTGAATCAAAGACAAAGAAGACAGCTGGTGGATAAACAGGTCAATTTTTCTCATTAAAGTACAGAAAAAACAGCCTGCTGCATACAGCCTGCCCCTCTCACCTACTGCAGGGAAGGCAGAGCAGCCTTATCAGGTAAGGTCATTCTGCATGGCAGCTCTGCAATTTCTATCTCATCCTTCATTAATCAAAAGGGGTAACCAGTAGGAATTCAACAGCTCTTCATTATTCAGTATCAAATAGCATTGAAACAGATTGTCAGGAGCCTTGTTCCTTTCCACCCATATGAATAAGTAGGAACAGTAAAAATCCAACAAGGTAAACCAAAAAGCAACGTGGGGAAGGAAGTGTTACTTTTTAAATTTTCTTTCTTTCTTATTTTGATTGTTGGTAATATAATCCACATTTATACTCTTTCTAGGAGAAAACTGGAAAACTGTATGATAATTTTAGCACAGTTTTGCTGCTCAAGGACCTCACTTATAGACCTGTTGTAAACTGCTTTCTGCTGGAATTTAATATAAATATGTCTCTGGCTACTGCAGTAACTAGATACCTGTTTTTATAAGAAAAATACAGTAAAATGTGGACATTTATAAGACAATCATAATACATTCTCAATTGAAGAGCTTCTGTCCCTCAATATTTCCATTAACTAATAGTTTAAATTAGCCTTTTGGCACAAGATATTCCATAAAGATATATATCCTTGGACTGATACTTCATACAGTATGATAACTGTTCTTAACACTGTAATTTCATACTAGTAAAGGCTAGTATTATAGTGGATTTCACTATTTTTAGTGTAGCAGCTCTGAAGAAGTACAAGAAAGATAATAAAACCTGCTACAGTATTTGGGCAGAAATTGTTGCTTGGCACCAAGGAAGACAAAATAACTAAGAATACGCTGATAAATTCCCAAATCATTCCCTCCTTGTAGCAGTGCAGTGTGCTCTGTGTCTTTTTCCCATCCACGATGTTTACTTCAGCAGCCTGATGCTCCCCAGTGAACGCACATGAATAAAAGAGCAAGCAGTAAACTGTCAATTTATCACAACTCTACTAATGCAAACTCCATGTGGTGTTCTATTTCTCTTTTCTTCCTTAATGCCTCTTATCAATGTTTCATAATGGTTACCAAAATCTGTTCAAAAATCTGCTATCCCCAAATATCATGTAGCTTACCATACACTGCAGAACTCCTGTGGAGGGAATATAAAAAAAGCACAATTTGGCATCAAATCAACAATGCAATTTTATAGAGCATACAATTTAAGTTTTAACTTAAAATGTTTTACAGTGAGAAATAATGTAAATGATTGATAGGTTAACTAACAACATGCAAGCAGTAAAGGTGAATAAAGAAACTACATAACATGTATTTTTGGACTGAAATTGGGAAAAAAATGTATCAATAACTTAATGTAGGAGAGTTGTTCCAAAAGGCAGAACTTGGATCAGAAAAATGTTTGCTTTAAACAGGATAAGAGTAAGTGGTTGGAAAATGTACACTAACACTACCAACACAAGGCCAAAACTATTCATTAAACTTTGACCTGTTTGATGTTTTCTGTTTGTACTGAAACTCTTCTGTGAAAAAATAAAAAAGAAGGAAAAATAAAACAAACAAACAAAGTCAAAACAAAACAAAACAGAACAAATAAGCAAAAAGAAACAAGAATGAACTATCTTAAGGAAGCAAGTTAGAAAAGAAAAAGAGACCAGGCTCTAGAAGTTAAATTCGTTATGAGTAAAAGTCTTTACTTTGCTTCCAGTACACAGCTGTTATTCCTGCTACAGTAACCATAAGGCATGTGACAAGCAAAGCTTTTACGATTTAACACTGATTCAGTGAAAAGCCAGAGAAGATTCAAAATGTATACTCGACAGAAAAGTTCTCTTTAAAAAAAACCTATCGCTATCATTGTCATTTTTTTTCATAATCTTACTATAAATAAGACTATGGAACGTCTCGCAAGAACCCAGGTTTACGTATGTTTTCAAAGTTATTTCTTGGTGCAGTAGGCATCACATACTATTGATTTTCTGATCACATACCTAACTGTCCAAAGAATTTAGGCAAAGAATAAGAGTTATTTTATTGAAGTAAAATTCAGCTAGACTGTGAAATGCAATACAGGTTTTCTTTTATATGTGGCTTTGTCCATGGTGCTCAAGAATTGGGAATTTCTGGACCTCTTACAATAAAAAACACCAGAAACAGTAAATGTTGGCACCATAGCAAATAATTGCTAGTCAAATGACTTTCCCTAAAAGCTGATGTTGGCTTGATGCCTTCATCCTACCATCGGTGCCTGTGAAACATAACTTCTTCTATGCTTTTTTTATTGTTCATTCATTCACTAATTCAGTTTGCCACGGATTCAGTTATCATATTTAATTGAGAAATCAACTGCAATTTGTTTAACTGACCTGAGAGCTGTGGGTGTGCCAGCATTCTTCCTTTGCTTTTATGATATAGTGTTATTCTTTTCATCATTTTTATCATTTTTTTTTTTTTTAATTAATTACAGAATTTTCAGTAGTGGCCCCTTGTTTAAAGCTTGCCATATAACCCACTGCTTACAGAAAGAAACAAATAAAAAAAAAATCTGTGCCAAATAACCCTAATGTGAATCTGATTTAACCAATTTAAGTATCTTTCTGAAACATTAAAAGTCATAGTTTTAAAAGAGCAGGAGAGAGATTAGCAGGGCCTGATGCCTGTGAGCCAGATGCATATGTGTTCTCAGGCTTCCTGAACCTAGCTTTTCTACATGGAGAGTCTGTCTGTAGTCCCACACCATGAGCTTTACAAGTAGAGAAAAAAAGGAGTAAAGTAGCAGGGAGAAAGTGCTCATATCAGTTCATTGCACACCTAATGTACTGCAAAAACAGGAGATAGAAAATGTTCCTTCTTTTTGTGATTATTTATATGCCAGTGGGTCTTTTAGGTTCTAGGAATTCCAGACCTTCCTCTATTGAGCACAGCAGGCACACCTCACCCTTGTACTCTCTGGATGCCACTTTCATCAAACTATCTCAACTTACTGAAAAGGAAGATGAGAGCTGTGATTATGGGAATCTTTATAAGCCTGAATCAGCACAGCTCTATTGATCTCATCATATTTAAACATGATTACGTCTGAGGCTCTGATTGTCAAGGGAATACTTCAGGAAATTTGTTTTGCCAGTTTACCAGACATTCCATTCTCCTCAAGTCATGGTATTTGGTAGGTTATATTATAGTTACAGGTCCATATACATCCTGCTCCAAGCAGAGATATTTCCCAAAACTTTCTTTCTTCTTAATAATGCATGCACAGTTTGTATTTTTAGGAATAGAGGGCATATCTTTTTTCCTTTGATTTAAAGCTCCCATGAACCTGACTTGTGCTTAATGAATGAAAAAAGAACTGGTTACAAATTTTCAAACAGAGCCTGAAGGCACTTTTTCTCCCCCTCTATAAGTTTTACTCAATATTTATGGTGAGTGGGTTAGTTTGTCTTTTACAAAAACCCAAGGTGTCATTAATATTTTTTGTGACTGTCTTTGAGGAAAGCAAAATTTTTTGTTCTGATTTTCTTTTTCTCTTCCTCTTCATTCTACCCACTGGCATGATGCTATTTATTTTCCACTGATATACACCCTTAAATAGCCTTCATAGAACAATAAAAAGACATAGTTCTGCGATAGATATAACTGTTCAAATTCTATAACCTGATTGTAAAAGTGCCTCATATATAATCTAAAAGAGGAAAATTTCTAGTCTTCTAAAAATGCATGCAAACAATGACTCCTTACCGCAATGACGTAACAGAAAAAGAAATAATAAAAAGACATCTTCCAATAAAACTGTACTGTCTTTAAAAGACTTGTAGAGTATAAAGCCTACGCTACTGGCATGTTATAATGAGATGAAGTGGGATGACAGTGGAAATGTGAAGAACACAGCTTTAGAGGATTGTCTGAATGACAAGAGAACCATTTCAAAGTGATTTGTGTAGTGTGCTATGCTTTTCATTTTTCACTGTTACTTTTCTGGTAGGAGCTGCCCTAACAAGGATTGAGTGGCAACAAGGATAAGGGACATTGGCTGTCAAATCAACTATCTCTCTGTCTTACTCCTTCTAAGAATAGTATAATCCCATCTTTTCATAATACAGCGACATTGCTCAGAGCTTTCATTATGCCAGGATTAAGAACTGAAACTAGGGGTGGAGCTGTGAGAGGAGGGCAACCTCAGTTTAAATCTTCACGTTCCACCACCTTCCCTCTTTGTACTTTCTTGTCTGACTCAGGAGGCAAACCATCTCCACCTAATGCTGTTTTAGATTTAAAGGTTATTAAAAACAGCAACATTAACCTGCTCAGACCCTATTTTCATTACCTTAGATAGGACAGCAGGATTAAGCTAGCTGGAAGGAGAATGATGTGATTTAGTTCTATTTGATGCTTCTGCCTTAGTAAATGTCAGAAGCAGGGAACAGACTATTAATAATCATTTGCATCCAGTATGCTAACAGCAGATCTCCAAGAGAATTCACTTTGCAAAATAAAGCTCCAAGGTATCTATCCCAGCCAAAAAACAAATGCAAACAAGTCCATTCAAGACATATGTGACAAATGCAGGGTTAAATAAAAACACTAGTATCTATTTGAAAGCACAGAAGCAGTTTGCTGGAGCAGTTATTTCACGTTAATCACTTTGTATTTACTGCAGCTTGAGAAAGACGCATTTGTTATGCAGACAGTGTTCATTGTCGTAGTTTGATCATTAATGCACTACTGCCAGGAACAAAATGAATTAGCTCTCTGAATACTAAACTGGGAAACCAACATTGAATCAGTGAGTGGCACAATGACATTTACAGGATTAAAATATGCTATCCAGCTATGAGAGGGTGCATTTGTGGCCTCTGCTAACTACCATCTATTTTTAAGATTAGTGTTAGTAGGAAACCTCTCTGGAATGGCTGGAAATTGTAGGACAAACAACAGTGATCATTTATGTTCCCATGGGAGTTTATACTTTTGCTGGAATACAAATCTCTTACGGATTATTTCCCATGCTTGACCACAGCCATTTTTTTCCCTATCAACAATTTATCATTTATCCCTTTACATGCATTCTTTGAATTTCTGCAATTCTTAGCATACTGGAGATCCACAGCAGCACTGTGGAAAGTACATGAACACGAAACACCAGGGAATCAAAGTCTTACTGTGTCTATGAAGAGATGTCAAAGACATGCAAAAGCAGAGTAACAAAGCAAACGCCACCTGTCACTCTATATGTTTTTATACTGCTTTTGATGTCCGTATGTCATAAGAATAACAACAATTAATTTCAGAATGGTACTATTGCTAGTATTGTCTATAACCTATGTACAGGTCAGTGAAATAGACAGGGCTGGTTGTATATCTAAAATAAAGGGGAGTGGCAGAGAGGAAGAAAGAAAGAAGGGGGGGAAGGAGGAAAAATAGCTCAATCAGCAAAGTTTTTTTCTGTATTTACACTGCATCCAAATCTATTTGAGTGAGAGCTCAGGGTTTGCCTTGTAATAAGATGTGTTCAGGTCAGAGCAGAAGAAAGCAGCTCCCTTTGTATCCCCTAAAAACTCTGGGCTTGGCTGGCTGAATTATTGCAAGTGTGACACACCTTGACATTCAAAAGGGACAAAAGGGCACCCAGATGCAAAAACTTGGGCGTTTTAGGAATAGCATCATGTGCATAAAGTAGTCATAAAAAATTGAAGCTTAAGGAACACAATCCTGAACTAAGTTGTACAGAAAATACCCAGATTTTAGATGAATTATTTATGTTCTAGAAATAAAAATAAGCAGCACAATATTCCCAATTGCTATGGGAGTCCTTTCCATCCCAATCAGAAATCAAAGGTGTTCTAAAACTTATATTCAAACCCAAACATGTCAGAAAATACATCATAGCCTGTACACCTCAGGCACAGAAATAGGTAAAAACTTCTGTGTAGTTAATGCTGATGACTTGTCAAATATGATAGATAATGTTTTGGACACCTCATCTGTCAGTTCCCTCAGGACTCACAAACTCATCTCATCAGGTCTCATGGACTTGTGCACCTTTATATTCTTTAGATGTTCTCAAACCTGATCTTCTCATACAGTGGGCACTTCATCCTCCCAGTTCCTGCCCTTGTCTTCTGCAACTTGGGCGGTGTGGTGGAGCTCTTACGTAAGGTGAAGAACAAAGCAAAAAAGTTATTGAGTACCTCAGCCTTCTCCATGTCCTGGGTGACAAAGTCTCTTGTTTCTTTTCCTTCTGGAGGGGCCCCACATTCTCCCTTGTCTTTCTTTTATCAGCAATGTAGCTACAGAAGTTTTTCTCTTGACTCTTAATGTACCTGGACAGATTGAGCTCTTTTTAGGCTTTAGGTTTCCTAACCTGCTTCCTGGACTGTATTTCTCTGTATTCTTCACAAAACTGCCCATCCTTGTTTCCACCCTCTGTAGGCCTCTTTTTAGGCTGGAGTTTATTCAGGAGCTACTTGTTCATCTGCATAGGCCTCCTCTCATTTCTGCCTGACTCTTTCTTAGGTGAGATGCATCACTCCTGAGTTTGGAGGGGGTGATCCTTGAATACTAACCAGCTTTCTTGGGCCCCTCTTCCCTCCAGGGCTTTCTTCCATGATACTCCACCAAGCAGACCTTTGAGTTTTGAAAGGCATGCATTCGAGATTTATATTCATGAACAAAAATAAGCTGTGAGAGAGGGGAATTGTCACCACCATTAGGCAGGTTTCTGAAAGCAAAGACTAAAAACTAATAATAGTGTTCATTTATTAGTGAAGTATAACTGCAGCTATTTAAATGTTTGTAAATTACTAGATTAAATAAGTATATACCATAAATGCTACAGTTGTATGAAGTGTCTTTTCCTACTGTTTTTGAAGTGCTGTAAGATCAATGTCAAGATTGAAGGAACTTATTCCATGTAGTTAATGTTCATTTCATTTGTCACAGCACTCCAGCCAGTTCTTTAGTGGAACAAATCAGCTAGTTAGCAGTAGATTGTGTGACTTGGAGTAACACAAGATAATAGAGAAATGATGTTTTCTCCAACTTAAAGCTATTGGTAATTTCTGTATGCAGAATGTAGTTATCAAAAGCTGAATTTGCCACAGATACCGTGGCAAACACTGTCTGTAAGCCAAAAGAAAGGGGAATGGGGGAAGAGACATTGCAAAAAAGAATATTCTCTAAAGTGAATGTTGTGGGTTATCCCCAGCCAGCAATGAAGAAACACACAGTGGGATGGGGGAAGAGAATCAGAAAGGTAAAAGTGAGAAAACCTGTAGGTTGAGATAGAGACAGTTTAATAGGCAAAGCCGAATCCAAGCACACAAGCAAAGCAAAGCAAAGCAAAACAAAGAATTCATTTACTGCTTCCCATCAGCAGGAAGGTGTTCAGCCATCTCCAGGACAGCAGGGCTCCATCATACATGTACTACTTGGGAAGACAAAAGCCATCACTTCAAACATCTCCCTTTCCTTTTTCTCTCCCCTCCCTTTATATGCCGAACATGAAGCCATATGGTATGGGACATCCATTTGGTCAGTTGGGATCAGCTATCCAGGCTGTGTTCCTTCTCAACTTCTTGTGCACCCCAGTCCTACTCACTGATGGGGTGGTGTAAGAAGCAGCAAAAATCTTGGCTCTGTGTAAATGCTGCTCAACAATAATGAAAACACCCCAGTGTTATCAGCACTGCTTCCAGCACAAATCCAAAACATAGCCCCATACTAGCTTCTACGAAGAAACCTCTACTCAGCCAAAACCAGCACAGTGAAGTAACCTGTTTCATTGTTATAGCCTATAACATTGTTATAACAACACTGTGTAGATTACACAAATATTCATCTTCAACATATATTAACAAAAAGGGTCTATGGAATTGTATCCCGATCTTGTGAAACCATGCAGTGTAGCTACTATTTCTAAAAGGATTTATATCCTAGCACATTAATTGGTCATAACCCACTGCTAATGATTGAAAAATAATGGCTTTTCCTCACTGAAAAATTAGTTTGTTCCATTCCAGAATGATTGCTATGCTTTTTTCCTACATTTTTCTTAAGGGCTCTGAAATTTACCTAACCGTTTCATTATTTCTCTTGCAGTGGTTTTAGTTATACTTGGTTAAGTGCCCTGAGACTCACAGGCCCTGAAGTCATGGCCATGACTACTATCAAATAAAAGGTCTTGATATTTAATTATGTTATCTTTCTCCTGACAGATTGTGGGTTTGAAAAGAAAGAATAAGTGCTGTCAATATTCCTTATTTGTATCTTAAAATAGAAAATAAACATTACACTTTCTATAAATGTGTATATCACTGAATGAAAAGAAAAATAATGCTTACCAATATTCTCTGGGGGAGAGAAAATATCCCTGTATAGTAGGGAACAGGTTCCCTTGTCCTAAAAAAAAATAAGCCCACATCTTAACATTACCCAGAGCTGTGTGAAGTAGCAGAATTTTCAGTCTTGGAAAAAGGCAGAATAGTCTGCTGGGTGAGGCAATTTAGATCTTACTCTTTACTCCTTCATTTATTTTTCCTTAATACATCTTCATGTTTGCCTTTGTCTCTACAGTATTAATCTCTGTAGGACTTTGATCTTTGTCTCTAAATGTTCTAAATAGAATTACACTGCAAAGACATTTTTCACAGATTTTAATATTTTTAATCTTTTTTAGATTGCGACATCATAAAAATCCTGATCCTTTTGTTGACAAATACAAGGTAGAAATATTTCCTTTAGGCTTCCAGACCATTTACAAATCTCTTCCATTCCCCTTCTGTCTACTCTCCTTATATCCAGGCTCTTGTTTAGCACAGCTGCTCTTTTCTTGTCCACTACAAGTTTTCTGTGGTGGCTTTGTAGATTGTTCTATCTTTGCTTCATTAGGTACTTTTAACAAGATCTTTCAGTCTGTCTCCAGTCTCATAAGTTTGATTAGTTCCCCTCACTGCCCCATTAATTTTGCTCTTAATTTTGCAAAATTTATTTTCATGAAATCTAACTCACTTATATTGCTGCACAAAATGAATCAACTCCCTCACTGGGAGAAAAATTAAAAAAAAAAAAAAAAAAGGAGAAAAAATACCAAACCAAAGCAATCTCCCCAAAAAAAACTACAGTTTAAATGAGAGAGACTGGTATAAACTAAGTAGCAAATTCCAGGGGTCCTGGAAATAACAGAGGAAGACTATTTCCCTAAGCGAGTACTTCATAACTGCTATTACATCCTACACTTAGAACAATCACAATATTTGATATTTTTTTTTATTTTATTATACATACAGGATCTGAGAATTATACCTGCAAGTCATCAAACACCTCTCACACATTCCATTTTAAAATGTCTTTTGAAGCAGCTTCTGTATAAATGCTAAAGGTACTTGCATGCTAGTGATGCATTATCTGCCCTCTCTGCTGTTGTAGCTCACCATTTAGCCATCTCCAAACACTGTAACACAAAAGGTGCTTGCCTGGGAAGAGAGATTTAGGGAGAAGATTGAGGGAGAAATTAAAATGAAGATAAAGATAAAGGGAAAAGTTCCCACTGAAACAGTTCAGGATTATTTTCACTTTCCCACTATTTTTCATCACAAATTCAGTTGTAGAAGAATTCCTTTCAACAACATTGTTTTTTATAACAATCAAAATTTTGTTTTACATTAAGAGATAAAAATGAACTATCTATGAATTAGTCAAATAAACACATAAATCTATATACGCATGGTTTTGTGTGTGATCTGCAGCAAGAGAGTAGAATGGAAAAATTATGAGAAGAAAAATTGAAGAAAGAAAACTCCTTGAATTAATATAACAAACATAACATTAATTCTATGACACAGCACTGCACACCAGCTGTCTTACTCCTTTTAATATGACCTAGATCTTAGGGGTTATATTTCCAGTGTAATAATTAGGGCATCATACTGACAGATCTGTACAACAAAATGGCTGGTGTTGCAGACTAGACATACACAGTGTAAGCATTTCTACAGTTTAATTTTAGATCATTTCTAGGATAGTCCTGTAGTGAGTATGTATTAGCAGTTCGTGGGTTTCAGGTACATGCCTATAGCAGATTTCTTAGTTTAGCTTAGTCTGAAATGGATTCCTTTCTCATTCCCCAGTAGTTATATTTTCTGCCAATGCTTTCAAAAAATATAAATGTCTTTACATTAATTGGCAGTTGGAGTGATTTTCTTCTTTTGACACATAGCATTTTGGAAGATGGAAAATTATCATTTCAAATAAAAAATATCTGGTATTGTCAGTTAACCTTTGGGGCTCACTTAATATATGTGTTGCAATGAGTTGGTCAAATTTTTAAAGAAGGAGGGAGGACACGTTTGCATTGCAAATACAACCATACCCTCATTTGCACATACAAATGTTATAATTGAGTTCCACTTTCTTACAAGACTACCCGTTTCATAAGTAACATGAATAATTTCACATATTTATATTGTTTAAGTGATCCTCTGAGCCGAGTTCCAGGGCAAAATCTATACTTGGGAAAAAAAAAAAAAAAATTAAATTAAAAGAGAATGAAAAAATTCTTTCTTTTTTTTTTTTTTTTTAGCTTAGCCAATCATCTTCAGCACTAAACTTCATAAACCCGCTTATGTGAGTGCTCCTTTTTCCTCTTTTGGAAAGACATTTTTATCTGGCATCTGTCGCCCATTCTCACTTAGGAGCACAGCTTCACACAAGTATTTATGCTGCACTCATCACTGAGCCACAGCTCCAGAATTTTTAGGAAAAATTATTTTTATATCATCCTGTAAGCTAGGATAGTCAACAGAAGCACCAAGAAAGAAAAAGAATGATGGCATTCTTCTCAGACACCTTTATTCACATAGGAAGGTAAACACGGAGTTTCAGTAGTAATTTTGCTCTATGCCTGGCCAGGGAAATAGGCACTGTTAGTTTAGCCATTCAGTGAAGGCTGATGTGGTGGAGTGTGAATCCTCAAATCACATCAGCATTGTCCTTGGAAGGAATGGAATAGCAAGGCAACTCAGGTGGCACTAGGTGAGTAATGGTATATGACAAACTGAATTGAATTAGCTTAAAGTAGATATTTAATCTCTAAGCATGAAGATGTCTATTGTTGTTCAGATGGTCTTTGTGTAAATTCCTTGGCCTTAAGCTGCCCCTCCAGAAGGACAAGGATATTCCCTATCATATCTGCAGATCTCTGTGATTGTCTCAGGTACCTCAGAAAGTATCAGACATGGCATTAAGACACTTATGGGACTACTGAGTGGTTCCCTAGACTTAGATGTGCTGAATTAGTGAATTTCTTGAAATAAGAAAGCCAGTCTAAGTAGGGTAATGGAATTGGAGTCAGGTGCCCACATCCTTGCTTAGCATCTAATCACTGAACTGTATTTCTATACCTGATGTTCAATTATAGCATCAAAAGTACCTATATGACTATCTCTAGGAGTAAACTGGTCACTAAATACTAATCTCTCAGGAATCTTTAATTTCTTGAATCATCTTCTGCAACAGAATAATTTCCTAGCTCTTCCCTTTTTGTTCTTCCATTTTATGCTGCAGCAGTTCCATCTAGAGAAAATAAAGAACAAACAAGATGGATCTGTGCTCTACACATTCCCATTTTTAATCACATTAACCAACCTTCAGACTCTGTTTTTTTGAGTTTAGGGCTTGAAACAATTAAATTAAATTTAACTAGTTCAACCAAAAAAGATAACATTACTTAAACAAGTGCACCAACATGAAAATTATGACAGTGAGTTTGAAAAGAACCAAGTTTTCTCCATTTAACCTTCAGATCTTAAGAATAAAATTACTAATTGCTTGGAGATTAAAGCTTATATTTCTAATTATTATTTTATCTAATAATTGTACAATCATAATGCATACTTAAGACGGTACACAAAGAAATTCAAAAGGCACATTCCTTGGTAGAGAACTATATAATAGTCACAGCTGGCATAGATGAAACAGAAATAAATGCAAATCAGAGCAAAGGAGTGTTAGCAATACAATTCTGTGGAGATTTAGTTTGTAGACAAGAATGCATGTCAGAAGAGACACAAAAAGTGACCAATAAGATCCCTGTTATGGGATGTGGGAAATGAATGGATTCTCCAAGGTAATAAATTAAAAAGCTGTTCACATCTCTTTTAGTAATTTCTAGCCAAAATTAACAGTTTCTTTTTGATGAATACTATTGATGAGACCAACAGCAATTGCCTAGAAGAAGCTGAAATCATAACACAAATAAACTACTTTAGTACTTTGGTCCCTGTGTAGCTAGTTATATGTTGCTGTTTCCACCTACAGCCACTGAAAAAATCCTCCCACATAATATTCAGCTATACGCACAGGTATCACACAATACATTCAAAAGATTTTTCTGTTCTTATAGCAGTCTCCCAATACCTAAAGGGGGCTTTACAGGGAATCTGGGCAGGGACTTCTTACAAGGACATGGAGTGATAAGACAATTGGGAACAGCCTTAAGCAGAAAGAGGGTGGATTTAGATTGTACGTAAGGAAGAAATTTTTCACTATGAGGCTGGTGAGACACTGGAACAGCCTGACTAGAGAAGCTGTGTCTGCCCCATCCCTGACAGTGTTCAAGGCCGGGCTGGATGGGCTGTTGAGCAACCTGATCCAATGGAAGGTGTCCCTGCCCAGGACAGGAGGGTTGGAACTAGGTGATCTTTAAAGTCCCTTCATATCCTAACCATTCTTTTATTCTGATTCCATTAATTCTGATCCATTAATAGTTTTTATACTTATCCATAAAGTAGAAGTATAATTTCAAGAGACATTTCTACATTTAAATTTGAGTGACTATTTTAAAATTTAATTTAACAATTTTGTGGAAGAAAAATATTTGGAAAATGGAAATATTGACACAAGCAAGCAACAAAAAAAAAATTTCATCAAAGTCAATCATCATAATGTTCTAGTAAGAAAATTTTCACTGTTTGTTTTAATAGATATAACTAACTCTATGCAGTAAATTTCAGGACAGCATCAGGCACTGTAACAAGAGAAATTAGGCATTCAGAGGGTCTATCTAAACTGTTTAAATTTGTCATAAAATATAGTAACTATTAATATTCCACTAGTGAAGAACAAAATCAGACATTATCTTGGCCCATTTCTGACAGGCCTCATGCACCTGCAAATTGAAAAAGATGTAGAACTTCTTTCGAAGTTCCACACTTTATATGACAATCAGGCAAAATATTTTGACCTAGTATTTATGGAGCAGAATCCTGTGGGTTTCCACACACTCCTAGGAACAGTTGGTAGACAACTGTGTGCCCACGCATCCTTTATTATTTTAAACACACTGAGAGGCTAGAAAGGCATAGAAGGCATTAGTAGCAATTTTGCACTGCATATCCTTGGCTTACTTTTTGGTATTCTTCCATTTGACTGCAGTGAGTTAACAAGCAAAAAGTGGAACTAGAACAGGATACAGAGCCAAGCGTAAGGCACAATTTGGAAAGATTTCTTTTGCGCTTATCAGGTAAAGTTGCATAGGTAGGGTGTCAAAACTGAGGTCCTCAGTTTAAAAACTTTCTGAATACTTAGAAGTTCTCTCATTTGGGCTCACTTTGCTTCATGATCCAGTACCGTAATCTCATACATATCAAGAAGGTACAAGGAATTTTCTTGATGTTCATAATTACCCAGGGATAAAGTCTAACGGTCTCCTGTAACGTTATGACACATCTCCATACTACCACCTTCAGGCTTCCATTAGTGCAAAATGTTACTACACAATGAATAAAATTCCCACTGCATATCTTTTTGGTTTATGTTTCCCTGTAGCAGAACAGGTTGAAACCATAGAATCTGAATACTTAATTATATTCACTAACATAAGGAATATAAGAGCCAATTAAAGTAAAATCATTACAGACTTTTACTATTAATTGACGCCTTTATTTTCTGAGGATATTGTTTTTTATTCTTGTATGTTCCAGAATTGTTTTGCTTCAAATAATATTCATAATTTTTAATTGCATCTTTCTTCTTTTTCCTGATGGAAAAGCTAGTCACTTTTTGGAACTGCTTGTGCTTCTAGTTATGGCACAAAAAGCATGACCAGCATAATACAAGACTTCCCAGTCACTACTCCGTTATTCTCTTATATTATATTGGCTAGGCCATACAAAAGTAATCCAGTACTTAAAATCACAAAAGTCCTATCATATTTCAGAAAAATATGAAGAATATTCCAGTTGATACAATGCAAGTAATTCCTCTTATATATTTGAATCAACTGCAGAGAAAAAAAAAGAAGCACTAGGAAAGAAAAAGACAAGAATTAGAAAAAAAAAACCCCACAATCTTCATTTAAGATGCCACATTTTATTCAACTTCTCTGAGCTGAGGATGGGTATAGATTTGTTAACAGAATGAGGTGAAAAAAGGAAGCTTAGATACTGTATCACAAATGAAACGCTAGTTTTGCTCCACAGTCACCTTTTTCCAATTATTTAGCTTATGTTTATTGCAGGACTCTTTCATTGGTCTTTTCTTTGCTCTATGTGTGATTTAGCCACACACTTTTACGAATACAATACCACACCACAAGCTAGCTAGCTGTGCATATTTGACTCACTGTTTATCAAATGATGAGTAAAAAAACCACATGCTCATGCCAATGTTTCTAAACTTTCAAGATTATATTCTTATTGTCAGTGAATATACTGTAAGAATATTTAAAATAAGTCTGAAACTCCACTGTACTTACAGAATTGACTGAAAAGTGTAAAATTCATTAGGCAATTACAGATCTGTCTGTGTCAACTGTAACTCCTTGTCATTTTCATACATAATCTGCTCATCAAATCAATGCAATAGAAACTTATTTCTAGCTATTGATCTAAACCACTTTACATATAACAAAAAACTGATTCTGAAAAATGATAGAGGATGTGTAAATTGCTGTCATTTAATACTTAGCATCTATATTATTCTCCTACTTACGGAACAGAGCAGACAGATAATTTTTCAAAGTGCTTAAGAGACTAAAGGCTGAATGCTTGTGGATATTAAGCAAACTGATGTGCACTGATGTATATAATCTTATAGTTTATGCCATTGAGTCTATGGGCAAAAAAGATCTACTGGAGTGATTCTTGTGCTGTAGCTCATGGACAATCTCCTACATTCAAAGCTGATCCTGTTGCATATACTGAGATCTTTCTTACAAAAAATTATAGGAAGGCTGAAGCAATCGAAACTCAGCTCTGTGATTTCCAGTGTCCTGTCAAAAAGGCAGAAACTTTCCGCCAAATTAAGCTTTGAGTATCTTACACATGAACACACAATGGTTACAGGAAAAAAAAAGTATTGAGAGTGGCTAATTATGACAGATTTCAATTTCCAAGTTGCATTATTCTTAATTTATTACACCCTGAAGATCATGAGACATTTATTCCTTCCTCTCTCAAAGTTTCTTGCTGATAGTAAGCAATTATTGTAAACTGGCAGATAAAGTATCATTTAAGATGTTTCAGATTTCACAGATTGTCACCAAAACAAAGAAGAGAAAAAGAGTCTAGTTTATAGCTGGCAGACTTTGGGTCTACCCAGTGTATGCCTCAAAACTTCTGACTTCTGAAAGCATGAGGTTTTGGGACATTCTGCCACACAGTCATCCCTGGAGTACAATAAAAACTTCAGCTGCTGTCAATGGATATCAAAGTCTGCTCCATAGCCAGAGTATTCCTTAAGCAATACTTCCTTCATCCTCAGCCTATAGGGTTTCAGCTTATAGGTCTACTTCAGGCTTGAGTATTTACACCAACTTAAATTTATAAACAATCTTTCTGATTCTGTACATGAGTATAAGTGTATATTCCCCTCCCCCTTGTTCAGTAAATCTGTCCCTGACAGCAGGATAATTCACTATCTGGGATCCAGGGCATATGGCTCTGACCAGGCAGACCTAGGGTATGTCTACCTCTGAAGACCCTTAGCATCCATGGGAAAAGAAACCTAACAATCTCAGGATTCCAGGTGCTGTAGCCTGATTGAAATCAAACGAAATAAGTTAATAACTACCTTTAAAACTACGATAAATTTAGAAATTTTAAGAATTAAATAAGAAGTATTTAGAAAAGCACTGTACATGTATTCATATGCTTTAATTGTTGTAATGTGACATCAATTTCCAGAAATTTGGAAAATGGCAAATCTGAAAATACAGAATATATGTTTGGCCAAATATACACTGGCGCTATCTTAAACTATACTAAATTAAAAAAAAGTGTAAAAGATCCCATGTTTTAAAAGAATACAAATATGTACCTGAGAAAAAGAATACCCTGATTTAATTCACAGATAGAAAGGTTAGCTGAGAAAATAAACAGCCTATATTTGAGGAGATGATGTGAAAATAGGTGGGCTACAAAATATGAAGTCTATCTAACAAAACATACACTACTGAATAGCTCACATTAAAAATAATTAATAGTTCAGGTAGAACCTGTTCTGAACTGAGTATATGAGGGTAACACTGAATTTCTTCTTTTCTTCTGCAGTGATCCTGTACTGCACTGTGACATAAACATTATTTATTATTATTAAATGGATTTATTAAGTATCTAGTTGAAGGATTTGTTGGCTGTGATTAATTTGTCTGGTTAGGTTTCTTTGAAAGCTGATTTATAAATCTGGCTGTAACACAGGACCTAAAACCTTGTTAGAGGATGTGCAGAATAAGGCTGCAGAACTCACAACCCACACTGGCCCTGCAGGTTAAACACAGACTTAGTCTCCTAGTTCAGCGGGGAATCTAGGACTTTGAAGCCAAAAGTTCTTGTGTTAGTGGCTTCAGGAAAACCTGTCTCACTGATTTGGTTTCAGAGTAAAGAAAAGGACTCAATACTATGATCTGACAGGAGGGACAAAGAAAACTCTGCTCTGTCTCCATGACTCTCATTTTTCTTGCTAACGAGTCATCTTTCTTCTAGAGTCATGTTCTTTCTTTTGCAATTGCTCATGCTACTTTTATAGTGAAATGCAAAATACTGAACCCCAATTTCTTGACCCAAATAGATAATTATAATATATATATATATATATAAACCCTAATATCCAGATATATGCTAAGTAGTAAAGCACCAGGAAAGAAAAAAAATAAAAAAAGAAGATAGTAACAGTAAATAGCATAAACACCATTAAAAACACAAGCAGAAAAAGAAAGAACTTTTTAAGAAAGTGTCTTTATGCCTCTGCATTGTCCTTGCAAAGCTGTTGTCTTAATCCACTTTTCTAGTCACAATTGTTTTAGCCCTTAACAGGACTTCCCTTGCTTCTTCCACTTAAACCTGATTTTCCTTTAATAGTTGAAGGATGCTTAGACAGTGTCACATTAATTTCAGTGGACATTGAGTTTTATCTAATTCAGCAAACCAGCCTTTGTTAATTAGGCCTCACAGGACAAGTGGCTGTAAAGAACGTCTCTAACTGTCACTGATCAATACCCGCAACAGAAGCAGTTCTAGCAGTCAATTACTTGTTTTTCTGAGAAGGAAGAACAGTCCTATTCTTGTTAACTCCTTACACTTTTCAAAAAATCACAAAGCCCCTCAGTCTACCTTTCTATCAGGTTCAACCAGGTGCATACACATTATATTTTCTTCTCCAGTCACTGTGTCAGGTTCATCCACAGCAAAGTCCTCTGCAGCCCAGCAGTGCTGTTTAGCAACATCTTACGCTTTGGAAGTCATGAGCTTGACTGATGGTGAAGTCAACGCTCCAGTAACGCTAACAGAGATTCACTGTTTAAGCCTAGAGACATGAGCTCTCTTTGATTAGGTCCCAGAAGAGTAAGCATGTGGAAAATAATTAAACATAATGCTACCCTGCAATTCTTCAGAGATAAAGATGGAGTAAGGCGAAAACACATCACAGCCATTAGTGTTTGGTGGTCATTTATTTCAGTAAGGATATATAAATATATATGGATCATATATAAATCAGAACTTCAGGCATTTTCAATGATTGAAAATATTCCTCTCTGCCTTCTGGAACCTGTTTCTCAATAGGCTCTTGTTTTGGGGGGAGGGGATTATGAAGCTGTCATTCTTGTCACTGAAGACTTAGGGCTAAAAATTTTCTAAAAACATTGCTGAATTTTTATAGTATATGGCAAACAGCTAATCACTGTAAAAGACCTGGGTAGGAAAATGTGTTCATGGGAGAGTCCTGAGAATTTAAAAATTTTCTTATTGCATTTCCAGAACCAATTTGTGACATCCAAAGTGCAAGACTGTGAAGACACTGACTCTTCAAAATACAAAGAAAAGTCAGTGTTTAAAAGTGGAAAGATGTTTTTTTTTCCTGCATGAGTCCCCTTTGTAGCCTCCTTCAAACAGCTGGTTTTAAGAGCATACAGAAAAACGTTGCTTGTTAAGTTGTAGATGAGAAACTATGTGTTCTGCTGCAATACTAAATGGAGTTATTTGCAGAAAAGCTAAGCATTCAATGGAAGATAAGACCACCTAACTTTGGATTTTTACATGTGAATACACCAAAAAGCCAAGCAAGGTCACAGGGCACCTAAGCAACACAATTGAGTTTGGAACACAGTTCAGCCATCGATGCATAGCAAGCTAGCATCTGAATACCGAAATCTAAAATACCTAGGATATCCTGCCAACCCTCCAGCTCCTGCCACAGAAGCACATGTCCCCCACCAGGTTTGTGTCACATCTGGCAGACTTGTGCAGATGTCCTGGATACTGTAGGGCATAACTCTAGCCAAACACTTGTGGGCAATAGCAGTGAACCAAAGATATTTCCTTGACTGTAAGGTGAATTAATGTCAGATTGGTTAGGGCTGGGATTTGGTTGATATTTGTACCATCATTTGAAAATCTTTAGGGAGTCTAAGACATGGGCACAAAAAATATAAACTATCTGGTCGGAATATTCAAGACTTACAGAGGTCATCCACCCTTTGGAGGGGCACCTACTGGTCAGGCTGGATTCCTGTAAAATATAAAAAGATTGAATTTTTGCCTAGGGATCCTGATTCATAGATACCTGATTTACAAGTGGTAGATACTTGTCTTGAAACATGTTGGTGCTGACAAAAGAGTCAGAACTCAAACCTGAGAAGTGAAGAAAGCTTGAAAAAGGTCAAAATAGAGAACAACCTGAAAATTGTTCATACATATAGTAAGTACTGCAGAAATGAAAGAGGTGACAGGTAATAATTATCAGTTAGAATTTTAAATGGAATAACCATACCTTTGACTGCTGTATATTAACATGACGGTTAGGCACGATTTTTCAAGATAAGGCCAGGCCAATTGTCCATCAAAATCTAATTATTTATGCAATTTAGGAATTCTGTGGGCTTAAATTTATGAAGTTGGTAATGCATAAAAAATCCTACCTACAAGTTTATGCATCCAGTTTTATTCCTGTCAATACAAAAATTCAGATACAGAACACATTTCATTAAGGTGTGAATGTTATAATGGACTACTGGTATATTTTAGACATCTGCCTCCTTAAATTTCTCCAAAAGCCACTTATTTCAAACATCTTGCTTTCAACACAACCTTACTGTCATATATTTTTTTAATTTTCCATGTTAAATGTAAGCTATATTTACGTTTCAACATGTAGCTCCTCTAAATGATTTTTTCTCATTTTTTCATAATCAGCATTCACTTGACTGTTGTCCAACTGCTCATCACTCATCCATGTTTCTGCAGCTTTTTTTACCAGTCTGATGTTACCCTTCTCCTTCTACTGGAAAGGTCATCTATCTCTGACGTGCCCTTCAGGTCCATTTTCTCCAAGAATTCTCTCAGCCATTTTCTCCTTAATAATGATCAACCTGTTCTATCTGAACATTTTTTCCTTATATATCATCTTTGTTACACCTTTCAGACACTAACCTGTGCATTTCATGGAACAGGTTGTGACATTGCTGTATTAGGCTTCAGACCTGGATACTGTTATTTAATGTCTGAGTAGGGCCAGTAGTTCCAATCAAATCATTTGTTTTGAGAAAAAAAAAAGAAGCTGTTCTGAGCATGCATAATTGTGAGACTCTTTTTTAAAAAAATGTTTTTTCCAAATGAAAACCATGTTTCTTTTTTGCCAACATCTAGCTTCACAAAAACACAAAAGGGCTTTTTTTTTTTTTTTTTTTTTTTTTTTTTTTGTCTTTTTGTAATAGTTGGGTAACACAACCACCTATGTTGGATAAAGAAAATGCTTTCCTTACTTTATAGGTGATAATTCCATTTACTCCAGCAAGTTGACATAAACAGAAAGATTATCATTCCAAAGCTTAAAATAAGAGGACAGATCTCAAAACACCTTCCAAATCAGTTAAATACTATATTCAAAGGTACCTGCAAAGAGCTCTAAGGAAACAACTATTTTCCTATACCCCGCATTAAATTTTTTCAAATCTGCGTTGATCTTAAAATGTAATGTAGTATTATGATTGCAAAAAAAAGCTATTACTTATACTACTTACTGAGACAGAATACATGATCTTGAAAGCCTGAGATTAAAAGAAAAAAATCTTTGCCAAGTCACTGTTAGCATAAGTTAAAAAAAAAAAAAAAAAATGGAAAGGAAAGGAAAGGAAAGGAAAGGAAAAAAAAGTACTGCTATTCATGATGATAATGAGCAGAGGTTTTCACAATAGTGTCAAATGTTAAAATGTTTCACATCTAAAATAAAACTTTTGGTAATTCCTCTTTTAAAACAAACTGAATTGTGCAGTACTGTTGTTATGGAAATTAGCTCTATTAAAAGCAGCATTTGGAAGCCTTAGGGGTATGCATCTTGTCATGGTCTAAGACTCTCATGCAGTTCACTCACTCACTCCCCCCTCTTTCTTCCCCCTGCTCCCAGAGGGATGGGGCTCAGATTCAAAAGAATGCAACTCCCTCAGGTTGAGATTAGAACAGTCCAGTAACTAAAGTATAACATAAACCACTACTGCTACCACCAATAATAATGATGACCAGGGAAACACAAGGGAAGAGAATACAATCGCTCACCACCCAATACCAAGCCCGACCCAGCAGTGAACCCCTCTCTTCCAGGTCCCTGCCCTTAGTTTTTTATATCCTGGGCATGTGCTGTGGAATGGAATACCTCTTTGGCCAGTTTGGGTGAGGTGTCCTGTTTATGCTTCCTCCCAGCTTCCCCTCCTCCCTGACAGAGCATGAGACTCAGAAAGTCCTTGGTCAGAGTAAACATTACTGAGCAGTAACTGAAAACATCAATGTTATCAGCGCTGTTAACAGGCTGAAAGTCAAAACAACAGCTCTAATAAGGAGAAAAATGACTGCTACTGCTGAAGCCAGGACACAACTCCGATACAAAATATCAATATATTAAAGAAGTGAAAAATATTGTATTATGTGCCTTTATGTGTTAAAAGTTCACAGTGTGATAAAGACAAAAAAAAAAAAGTATTCAAAGGCACTGTAATTTGTAACAGTATAAACTTTTTCCAGTTTCAAGAATATTAAGATCAAGATTTGAAGAAAATAAATAAAAATACAAATTATTTACAGCAGTTTTGCAAATCTGATTCCACAGCATTCAGTTTTTTGCAAGAGATAATACACATATTATGACTGAAGAAGCACCTTGGACAATTATGAAATATTTAGGGTTTAGGAACATTGTTTTCGTCTCTCCACAGTTAATACAAGCTTAATTGTAGAATATCTGCTTCAAATCAAATGGCAAAAATTCTTATATATAAATTTTATATAGCTAAATATATAATATATAAATACATATATTCAACACAATAAAGGAGTTTAGATATTGTTTTAAAGTAAGATTTTGCCAGTATAAATACGGTGTAGTAATAATTTTAGAGCTGTAATCAGATCTCAGAGATGATCTGTGCACTGTGTCAGGAGCAAGAACACCACAGCTTTTAAAATTTCTAAATAAAATGTGCCATGCAATACCCCAGTCCTATATCCAAGCTTTTTTCCCTAAAATTTGTCTGAATTTTTAAATGCATAAATAGTGCAGACAAAGTCTCAGCAGGATGACCCAGAACCTGCATATTACTCTTGGCCTTTAGGCTACACTTAGTTACCCTAGGTCCCAAGAACTATTTTTGATGAAAAAATATATAAGCCAATAAATGTTTTTACAGATGACTACATCATAGCAAAGGAGCTATTCAGAAAAAAAGTTTATATCAAGTACATCTAAAAACCAGGAACACTGTAATAAGACATCACAAAAGAAAATTCATTGAACACAAAAATCTTCCACAGTTGTTTCCTTGTCTTTGAAAGTAGTCTTTGAAAGTTTAAAAGAAAATCATTGTTCAACAGAATGGCCTATGTGGAAACTGCTTCATATGACACATCAGAGGCAGTCAGTAAGGGTGCTGGCAAGAGTGGAAAGAGGACAATCTCAGTTCTGATCGAAATAGCTCGTCTGGCAGAAAATGGGTCTCATTTTCAGGGATTGGGAATAATCTGTAATATTGAAGTTATTAAAAACTCAAGGATTTGTGGTTCATTTTTCATGAGAAAACTGCATTTGTATATTATAGTTGCTAAACATCTACCTTGAGTTTAACAGCACACCCTCCTGTAAATAGCCAGCGCAAAATAATAAAAGGCTGCATACCAGCAACTGTGCTTCGCATGTTACCCTGACCATTTCATTGATTATTTTATATTTTCCAAAAACTTAAAAAACAAGCCACCAAAGATTAAAATTTGGAAGCTATTCCACTAGAACAAGAGATTTTTAAAAGCCCAGAGAAAAGAGTTGCCCTCTAATTCTTGAATGAAAAGGGTCCAGTTTGGGGGTTTTTTTTGCATGTATAAGGCTTTAAAAAAAAGGCGATAGGAAATTCCAGCCTTCCCTAAAACGTTTACAATGCACTCCCAGAACTCCAGCTATTAACATTTTGTTAGTAAGTCTGCAAAGGGAAATATCAGAAAGATTAATTATGGCACTAAATTATCCACTTAAGAGCCATCATTTTTTTTGTCACTTAAGTGACAAACAGCAATTGTCGTTCTCATATTTCAAGTAAAAGAAAGACCTTAGAGCATTTTGGTAAAAACCAAAATATTTTAGCATTGTGTATAATGGAACTTCTTTATGGAATGATATGACCTTTCGTGGAATCGCATATAAAAAAAAGAAGGAAATTACCATTAGGCATCTTAGTAGCTGATGAATTGTGTTAAATTAGATGAGATTAAGCAAGAACGCTTATGTAAAAAAGAGGTACTGTTTATTTTTGGTTAAGAACACAACTGGCAGCATTTGTCCTGTGATAAAAATGTCATCTCCAAAACTGCTATTAAAGAATCACAGGATCATATATTTTGCTCTGTAACTACGAAGACAGATTGCAAGAAAAGGATCTTACTGCCATTGCTTCTTTAATGTATTACTTTCTTCTCTGAGGTCATCTCAACTTCTTCCTCCATCTCTTATGGTTTATATTGGATTCATGCTATTGAATGTCCTACCTGAAAACAAACGCATTGCAAATAAGCACTAATTCTAATTGACTAACTGAAATTTATTCTTCTTTCTGTAAGAAGCGTGGAAAAAACACATAAGAAAATGTTTTCTATTAGAATACCCACAAGTATTAGTGTTTCAGTATTATTCATGATTCTATATTATCCATCGAGCTTCTCATGAACAAAGATTATTTTCTACACTTGCATATCTTTGATCAGCTCAGAAGCTATAAGAAACTAACTACACTTTTATTCTCAGTGATTTTTATCTTCTTCGTTTTAATCCATTTTTGGAAGCTGTTAAACTTCAGTGGAAAATCTGGCACTTAAATAGACAAACCTTTGTCTTTTTCTTCAATAATATTTAAGAAACAGTACAGCTCAACAAACACCTACTGTGGAGCAGAAAGATTATTTCGAACTGTTCTTGAAACTCAGCAGTCCCAAATGCACGCACTGAGCAAACTCTAAATAAGGTTGACAGAGTGGAGAAAGGTCTGCAAAGATGATCAGTCTGATGACCTTGTTTACAGTTTGCTTTCATTCCAAAATGTCTGTGATATGTGGAGTTAGAAACACAATATAATATTTTGCCCTTATGCAGCAGTTTTCATCTGAGATGTCAAAAGAGTTTACCAACATACAATTCATCTCTGTAACACTGCTTCAGTAAATCTTGTTCCACCCAATTACATGAGGTGAACTGAGGCACATAAGAATATCTGCTTTGCTGATACACAGAATGGAAAGCAATGCATGAAGGAGATGTAGGATGCATCCCTGCCTCTAAATTCACTATCAACTATATCTGAACAATTCTTCAGAGATGTTTACCTATTCCATTTTATTATTTATGAATGTGTCTCCTGCAGGATGCTCTACATCTCTGGGAAAGCTAATTTCCTGATTAACTATAGTTTTGATTATGAGGTTACCCTTAATACCTAAATACCTCTTGGAGTGATTGATTTTGATGGCAACTTCTATCTTCTTCAAACAGAGAAAATAATTTACTACTACTACTTTAACAGCTCCTTCATTTATTTAAAACATATTAGGTCTTTTTTTGGCCTTGTGTTTCCTAAGCTTCCATTGATAATTTTTTGTTTTCCTGAAGGCATTTTCAAATTATTTGCTTTCAGCCCTCTTCAGGTATTCAGTACAATCTTGATACTGTGTATATTCTACCTCAATAATAATTGTATTTGTGTATATATATATATGTGTGAGCAGAACATTTGTTTCTTCCCAACAGCATGATATTACTAAAACCACTACATTGTTTTCTATTAGAAAGACCTTGGCAACACATCTGCAAAAACTAGCCTGAGTGATTGCTCAGTTTTATGCCCTTTTAGAAGTATATCTAAAATAAAGTTTTGTAAATTCCATATCTTAGATCACGTATGAGAAACACTGTCAGATAAACTCAAAATATAAAATGCACTTCTTCTTATTTTCCTGAAAACCCTGTTGCGTTTTTTTGTAGGAGGAGATTAAGTTTGAATCGGTCTATTTAAGCAGGTGTTTGCTATCAGTCCTTTATATCTTTTCAAAAATAGGCACTAGCTCTATCGTTCTGTATTCTTTTTTTGTCTTTGAATTGTGAACCAATCGCAATAAGATGATCTGAGATCCTTAAACTTACCAAAGCACTTTCTTACATTTTCTTTTTCTGCATTTATACTCCGGAACCCCTTGCCATTTTAGCTATCTAATCACAATTAAAAGTAGTCTCAAGAAAGTGAAAACTCATTCAAAGTTTCAGCCATTCAGCATAATCTTCAATAGCTTTGCTTCCTTACTGCCTAATGAATTATCTTGTATAGCAGTTTTGGTTTATTTGTTGTTTTTTTTTTTTTTTTTTTTGTATTCTAATACACTAAGAATGACCTTTTGATTCTCTTGTGATGTCCTTGGCTTGAAGTACCTCATTTTGTGGTTCAGCCTTTCTGACTTTGTGAATATTTTGCTACAGTTCAAATCGTAATTATTAGTCTTTCATTACTTCTATTTAGCAAATCTATTTCTTCAATAATTTCGCCTACTATTAAATTTCTGAGGACCTTTTTTTTTTTACTCTAAGGTCAGAGTCTACATTTTACTCCATTTAATCTCATGACATTTAGTCTCATTCTTCTTCACAGCAATTCTTTGTCTTTGTGTCCCTAATATTGTTTTTTTAAGGAATCACCAGTTCGCTAACACATCTTATTCCCTAGACTTTCTTCCTATGGGACCTTGCTTCCCAGAGCTCCTTTGAGTCTAAAGAAGTCTATTGTCCATTGTCATTAGTTTGCTCTTGCTTTCTTCCTTTTATGAGAATTGGAAAAATGTATATTTCAAAATTATTCTCATCCAAGTGACTCCTACTTTCAAATTTCCAAATTTTTTCCCTAGTGATTTCAGTTAAGCCTATAAACCCCCTCTTTTTATTTAGCCTCCCTATCTCCTTTCAGTACATAAAAAGGTCATTCATGCATTTTGAACCCCAGAATCAGGTTGCATCTACATACACAGAAATACTCTCAGAAACATCTAAGATGCATGTGTTCAGCTCAATAGATCTTCAGACTCTGTTCAGTATGACTCGCTTGAGTAAATGGAAAACTGATGCTTCTCCTTAAGATATCCTCATGTAATCAACCATGACTTTAGTTAACTGTCTTGTTGTTTCTGCTATCTCTGGACAGGTGCCTTGGACACCCTTGGGCACTACAGGACCTCACTTGGAGTATTCTGTGCAGTTCTGGTGTCCTCAACATAAGAAGGACATGGAACTTTTGGAACAAGTCCAGAGGAGGGCCATGAGGATGATGAGGGGAATGGAGTACCTCCCATATAAAGATAATGTTGAGAAAGTTGGGGCTGTTCAGCCTGGAGAAGAGAAGGCTGCGTGGAGACCTCGTAGCAGCCTTCCAGTACCGGAAGGGTAAGGATAAGGGTATGAGGATGCTGTGGAGGGACTCTTCCTTAGGGACTGTAGTGATAGGACAAGGGGTAGCAGGTTCAAAGTTAGAACAGGGGAAGTTTAGATTGGATATAAGAAAGAAATTCTTTACTGTAAGGGTGGTGAGGCACAGGAATGGGTTGCCCAGGGAAGTTGTGAATGCTCCATCCCTGATGGTGTTCAAGGCCAGGTTGGACATAGCCTTGGGTGGCATGGTTTAGTGGCCGGTGTCCCTGCCCATGGCAAGGGGGTTGGAACTAGGTGATCTTAAGTTCCTTTCCAACCCTAATTATTCTATGATTCTATGGTTCTACGAAAAAGGACATGGAACTGTTGGAACAAGTCCAGAGGAGGGCCAAGAGGATGATCAGGGGACTGGAGCACCTCCTGTCTGAAGAAAGGCTAAGAAAGTTGGGGCTGTTCAGCGCGGAGAAGAGAAGGCTGAGTGGAGACCTCACAGCAGCCTTCCAGTATCTGAAGGGGTCCTATAAGGATGCTGGAGAGGGACTCTTCGTTAGGGACTGTAGTGAGAGGACAAGGGGTAAAGGGTTAAAGCTTTAACAGGGAGAGTTTAGATTGGATATAAGGAGGAAGCTCTTTACTGCAAGGTTGATGAGGCACTGGAATGGGGTGCCCAAGGAAGTTGTGAATGCTCCATCCCTCGCAGTATTCAAGGCCAAGTTGGACAAAGCCTTGGGTGGCGTAGTTTAGTGTGAGGTGTCCCTGCTCACAGCAGGGGGGTTGAAACTAGATGATCTTTAAGATCCTTTCCAACCCTAACTATTCTGATTCTATGATCTGTATTTCTGAATGGAGCAGCATGAAGAGAAAATAACAGTCTGTGTAGCCTCATAGAATTCCTTACTATTACTATCAGCATCAGAACATCCTTGTTTGCTGATATTGCTATACACCTGAAAATTAGCTGTCTAGGCAGTGCTCAAAAATTTCGTATATACTGATGATGTACTCACATTTCCCAGTGTTTGTCAGACTCACTCCTTGCTCTAGTTGTGTTCCAGCCTGCTTCTTCAGAGAATCTACCACCACGGACTAGATATGCCAGATTTTTTATCCCATTATTCTGAGGACTTGCTGGCATGAAAATGTATGCTGCAGTCCTTACAGGAACAGACACAATCAAAGCTAAGGCAACCAAGCTGAGGTGTATCCCTTACAAATGTAGTCAGAAGACTAGTTAGAAGACTGGATAGGAGACGAGATCCTGATGTTACCACACACATTTAAACTTCCTGCAGTTACCCTCCTCAGGTTTTTGCTAATTCATTCTCTGTTGGCTTTAGACCTCCTTTTCTGGATCAGATCTCTTCGGTCATGCAGGACAACTCCTTTTGCAGAAAGCATTTCAGTGCAGCACAAACAGACTGAAATGTGTTAGCAATATGACATTTTAGGGACTGGGAACAGTCTTCACGGAGGAGTAAAGAGGATCATAGATTAATTAACCATGAGAAGCAGAGCAGAAGTTGTAGCCGCATCGGTGTAGGCATAATTGAAGAGAGAGTAAGTGCCTTCTTCTCTTTTGGTGGCATATTCAAAACCAGAAATGTTCCTTCTTAGATGGTAGCAATTAATTAAAGCACAATGCATTTGAGGGAAGTGATACACAAGGGATTTATGTTTTTCTACAACCTAATATAATCAGTTTATCAAAAAGCTGCAGTTCTATTTTCCAATAAGGGAAGAGTGGTCTTCCCTGTTGATTAACTTTTGTGGCAGATAGTTTACTGCTGCTGTTGAAAAAAGTCCATACTGGGTGTTAATATAATCTTCACCATGTTCTTTAACTCTGAAGTAATCAAGTGGTATTTGTTGGGATTTTTTTGCAGACAGTGGCTCAGAAAATTATTCTCAGAACACTCTTAAATTTCCACTTTGCCATCCTCTTTATGTGTCAGGTTATTAGACATCAATAGATGATATAATATACAGGTCTATACTTAAAATATCTTTCTGCTAATTAAAGCAGAAAATGTGCACACATGTAAATAATATGAGTTCAATTTGCTTCCACAATTGTGTTGAGAAATTTTAATCTCATCAGGAGAAAAAATAGGCCTATAAAGTTTGAAAGAATAAAGTAGCACTTCCTACGTAACTGCTAATATTCATAAATACATCAGGAACATAAGAATCCGGATTGGATTTTTTTTCCCAGTAACAACTTCTGTCCTGAACTGTAAATGAAAAATAACTCACAGAACAAAGTGAAAATGATACTTTATTTTTATTTTCTTTTTCCCTAAACCACCTTACCGTAAACACAAAGAGTACAAAATAAACCAAATTCTTCTCCCACTTGTATTTAACCAATCTCATAGCTTTCATTCATGGCTTTTTGGACACCAGCAGATGAGCGAATGTGAAGGTGAAAATAAAATGCCAGCAAGCAGTGTAGCACGTGTGAAGACACAAAGACAAACTTAGACAAACTTAAAAATAAAATACACATGACCATTTCTTTACATGCAGCAAGCGACTCTGAGTCACATTTGGCTCATGCAGTCATTCTTCAAATGTCTTCATCTTCAGTGATAAGTAGAAGTCCAACAGCATTCAGGATACTGGTTTTGTGCTTCTAAATTAAAATCATGTGAAAAAAGAAGCACAAATACACGTAAAATGAAGTTCACTTTGCAAATAACCTGAACCTTTGACTTTAGTGACAGTCAAAATCCAAGGGTTATGTCTAGACTAATTCTGTCTACCACTAAAGGAAAATACTGATGCAAATAAGTCCTTGATTACAGAGTCAGGAACTAATATTGGTTCTTTTTATTTTACACAATATGTATAACATAAGGAATGTCTCATGGTTGAGATTTAGGTGCACACTCCATTTGTATTCTGGCTTCATAACTGCTTAAAACATACAGCCATGCCTCTTCTATCCATTCTATTCTTTTCAGCACCATGGCAGAGAATACTGGAACATTTTAAAATGAAATAAAATTATTTTTGCTTTTTTTTTTTCAGATTTTCTATTTGTCCATAATCTATTAATTTCTTATTCATACTTTCTTCAAGTTCAGCTGCAATTTTTGTACAATACTCGTTTTCCTTCCTTTGACATAAAGAATTTGTATTTATTTATTTATGTATTTTGAATATAAGAGGGCCACAGCTGTCTGAATATCTTACAAAATAAAACAACAGAACAACTTCTGGTTATCCCCAGTTTCCATTTTACTGAAAGTGACTCCTTACTTTTCATTTCCTTGTCTCAGAAGGAAAGGATAATTAATTTGGCATAAGCTTAATTGTCTCTCCATTTCCGGCTGGCATGCTGTCAAAGGATATTAATTCATTAAGTCTACATTCATTAGCATAATTGGTTTTGTATTTTTTTTTTTAAAGGTGGCTCTATTAATGAAGTTTGATCATAATCCTTTGCCTCTTTTATCCCTAAACTTCAGTAGTTTTATATTTCACATCAGATCTCCTGACTTTGTAAGATCAATACTTTGCCAACATTGGATGCCACTGAACTATATATTACTTCACCATGGATATTAAATTATTGTAGCCCACAAAACAGGAAATAATATTCAGTGCTTTATGATTATTAGAACTGTTTTAGTACTATCTTTAACAATTTCACATTCATAATTTCTTCAGCAAGTTAGAAATGTTTTATTTTTAAAGTTCTATTAGTCGTCCCAAAGACTTTACTCAGGATGTCCTGCTCAGTCCTTTCCTAATCTGTGCCTTATAGAGAGGTTTGTGGTGGAAGGGACCTTCAGAGATCATCTAGTCTAACCCCCATGTGGTGGGAAAAGGCATCTTTCACTACATTAGGTTGCTCACAGCCTCATCCAGAATTACTTTGAACATTTCTAACGGAGCTTCCACATCTTCTCTGGGCCATGCGTTCTAGTATCTTATCACCATAATTGCAAACACTTTCTTACTTATGTCCAAACTAAATCTACTTTCTTCCAGTTTTAACCCGTTCCCCCTTTCGCTGTCACTGTAGTCCCTAAGGAAGAATCCCTTCCCAGGATCTCTGCAGGCACCCTTCAGATACTGGAAGGCTGCTACGAGGTCTTCACACAGCCTTCTCTTCTCCAGGCTGAACAACCCCAACTTTCTCAGTCTATCTTCACACTGGAGGTGCTCCAGTCCCCGGATCATCCTCATGGCCCTACTCTGGACTTGTTCCAACAGTTCCATGTCCTTTTTATGTTGAGGACACCAGAACTATATACAATACTCCAAGCAAGTTCTCACAAGAGCAGAGTAGAGGGGCAGGATCACCCCTCTTGACCTGCTGGTCATGCTCCTTTTGATGCAGCCCAGGATACAGTTGGCTTCCTGGGCTGCAAGCATATACTGAAGCCAGCTCATGGTCATTTTTCTCATTGACCAACACCCCCAAGTCCTTTTCCGCAGGGCTGCTCTGAATCTCTTCTCTGTCCAACCTGGAGCTGTGCCTGGGGTTGCCCTGACACAGGTGTAGGACCTTGCACTTGGCATGGTTAAACTTAGTCAGGTTGGCATCAGCCCACCTCACAAGCGTGTCAAGGTCCCTCTGGATGGCATTCCTTCCGTCCAGCATACAACCGACCCACCCAGCTTGGTGTCATCGGCAAACTTGCTGAGGGTGCCCTCAATCCCACTGTCCATGTCACTGACAAAGATGTTGGACAGGATTGGTCCCAAAACCGATCCCTGATAGAAACCACTCTTAACCAGTCTCCAATTGGACATTGAGCTGTTGACAACAACTCTTAGTGTGCGAACATCCAGCCAGTTCTTTATCCACTAGTGGTTCATCTATCAATTTGATGTCTCTCCAATTTAGAGAAAAGGATGTTGAGTGGAACAGTGTGAAACACTTTCCACAAGTCCAGGTAAATGATGTCAACTGCAGCCCCATCACAGAAGGCCACCAAACTGATCAGAAAGGATTTCCCTTTAGTGAAGCCACGTTGGCTATCACCAACCACCTCGTTTTTCATGTGCCTTAGCATGCGTTCCAGGAGAATCTGATCTAAGATTTTGCCAGGCACAGAGGTGAAACTGACTGGTCTGTAGTTCACTAGGTCGTCCATATTCCCATTCTTGAAATTGGGGGCTATATTTCCCTTTTTCCACTTGCAAGGGACTTCACCTGTCTCATTTTTCAAATATGATGGATGGTAGCTTAGTAATTTCATACACCACCTCCTTCAGGTCCCATGGATGGATTTCATCAGGTCCCATGGACTTGTGTACATTCAGGTTCTTAAGAGGATCTCAAACCAGATCCTCTCCTACAGTGAGCCTGAGGTCTTCATTCTCACAGTCTTTGCATTTGCCTTCCAAGATTGTGCGATGTGGTCAGACCACTTGTAAGTGAAGACTGAGGTGAAAAAGTCATTCAGAACTCCATCCAGCCTTCTCCAAATCCAGGGTAGCCAGTTCTACCATTAGCTGCCAGAGAGGGACCACATTATCCCTAGTCTGTTCTTTGCTTCCCACACACCTATAGAAGCCCTTCCTGTTATTCACATCCCGTGCCAGATTTAATTCTAAGTGGGCCTTAGCTTTCCTAACCTGGCTCCTAGCTTCCCGCACAACATCCCTGTATTTTCCCAGGCTGCCTGTCCTCACTTCCACCTTTCATAAGCTTCTTTTTTCCCTTCCAAGTTTGTCCTGAGCCAACCGCCGCCCCACGCGCTGAGCTCGCGCTCCCCGGGGTGGGTTTTCCCTGCTCAGGGAGGGACCGTCCCTCCTGTCACAGCCCCTGTGAGTCCCTGCCCGCCTCGGCGGAGCTGCCGGGTCCTGGGCACGGCCTGGCGGGGGCTCGAGGCTGCCCGCGTGGCTCTCACCACTCGGAGCTGAGGCTGCGGGATGCGGGGTTTCCCCTCGCTCCGGAGCTGAAGGCTCCTCTCTGGAGCTGCTCACCTCCGGAAATGATCGTTAGTGGCCGACGAAGGCTGTTTATGTCTGCTGCCGTCTTTCTAGCTCCTATGCTAGAAGTAGTGAGCATTTTTGTTCATCAAAAGTTTTACTGAAAGTTTTTCCAGATGGAAAAGTGTTCTGTATAGATTTTGTTCTCGTGAACATTTTCTGCATGTCTATAAAAGTAAATATATTTTTTTATTGTATTTATTGTTAATTTAGGGTTTTTTTGGGGGAAAAAAACCCATAATTGCTCACTATAATTAAATTTCATAACTGTTTTTTTAGCTGAACTGGTCACTATTCTCCCATATCATAGAAATCAGTAAACACAAACTCCTTTTTACCTCAAAACATTAGATTATTAGAGAATGAATCTATGGGAAGTATATGTTTCTTTGACAAAGTACCCATCTTCCACATGTTATTTTGAAGACGTTAAAGCAGAAGGGTCCTTTTCTCTCTTTACCCCCCATTTTGCTTGGCTTTTGTCCCATTTTTCTTTCTGGAACACTTTGGTAATATATTTCAAATCTAGCTTGCCACTCAGCAAGGATCTCATATGCACACCATATGATAGATGTCGTTAATGATGCATGATTTTTCCAGACTCATTTCATTAAAGTTTTAATAGCAGATCCTTGTAAGCCTTAAACTATCATTATATGACCATCAAACACTTGCACAGTTATAAGAATGCGTTTTCAGACACTTAAACATTTCCCAGTGTCCATTTCTCTTACCGTTAGACATATATATCTGAATGTTTTCCCCCATTAAAATTAGGCATAAGCAAACAAGTCAACATATATAGTCTCTGGAATGCACTAGGAAATACAACTCAAAACCAATCCAGTTTGGATATATCTGATACATGTTAAAAAAGTGTCTTCACAGGACTGAAAGTATCAACTGAGTTCTTGGAATATGTTGGGGATTATTTTTTAATTGCAAAAGTACAGGAATCAACTCAGAAGTTTTTTAGTTAATTCTGCATAGTAACTTAAAATTTGATGGCAGAGAGTAAAGTAAGCAAAAGGGATTTAAAAATTCATCATTCTGAGAAAAGTAAGGAAAAATAATTTCTTGAACTTCAGGAAAGCGAACTTAAGCCTGAGAACTTGTTTGTGAAGAAAGTAATCTAAAGGAAAAGAGGTAGAACAGGTGATAATTCTAAAAAGGACAATACTGAAGGCTTTGAGGTAAACTATCCACATAGAAAGATAAGATTAGGAGGCCACAAACCAATGTATCTGAATGAAAAAGTCTTCAATAATCTGAAAAGCAAAAGTCATGGAAAATGGAAAATGTGAAAACAGACACATAACAAAATGCTCTCGGAAAGAACGATAAAAGCATATAAGGCACAAATTCAGAGAACCTAAGGAGTTAAAATTAGCAGAGAATATTAACAGCAATAAAATGTTCTCTAAGCACAGTACAGGTTAAAAAGAATTTAAGAGAAACACTCATGACGAAACACTTATGAAGAAACACGTTATAAAGGTATTCCTTTATGACATGAGCTACTGAATAAGTCATAAGATGATTATATCATAGAATCATAGTGGTTCAGATTGGAAGGGACCTTAGAGATCACCTAGTTCCAACCACCCTGCCATGGGCAGGGATGCCTCACAGTAGACCAGATTGCTCAAAGCCCCATACAAACTGGCCTTGAACACTGCCAGGGATGGGGCATCTACAACCTCTGTTCCAGTGCCTCGCCACCCTGACAGGAAAGAACTTTCTCTTCATATCTAATATAAATCTTCGCTCTGTCAATTTAAAGACATTCCCTCTTGTCCTATTACTACATGCCCTTGTAAAAAGTCCCTCTCCAATGCTTTCTTGTAGTCCCCCTTTAGGTAGTGGAAGTATGTCTGGTAGGTTTCCCTGGAGCCTTCCCTTCTCCAGGCTGAAAAATCGCAGAAGTTCAAAGCCTTTTCGATTTCAGCTCTAACAAAAAGAGTATCATGAGCCTATACTCAAAAATCTATCAGTAAAAGCAAGGAATAAAACAAGTGAACACAGCAAATGGTAGTAAGACATGTCTAATCCTGGCAGTATGTCAATTAAATTCTATTTGCTGCCTTGGCAGGAAGAAATCCATGTGACATAATCTCAAAATTTCCCAGACAGCCAAAATACTTCCCATTTGTTTAAGTTATATGCCCCCTTTCTCCCCAACAGTATATGGAACTTGCGTTAAGGGGGTTTTGGTGCCACTAAATCCTCTTATGTCACATATCCCTCTCTTTCACTGAGAATAGTAACAAGTAACGAGAATTACCTCATCACCCAATTGGAGCCTCAGTTGCTATAAAAACACTTTTAGAAAAATAGCCAGGGGCTTGGAAAACAGACAGAAACTAGGGGTCCCAGATACTTAACTAAGGCTGTAAGAATCTAGTGGATCAAATTGACAGCTGTGATCACCAGGCTATGAAATGCTCCTATGAAGTGCTTCCTCCTGAAGCAGAGAGATTAATAAACAAGAAAAAGCTTATAATCTTGTGATTAAGACACTTCAGAGCATATCAAAGAGCATGCTTTGGTGACTAAAATTTAATGTCAGGGGAGCTTTCAAGCTAGGAGTCCTGTGCTTTGTATTTGATACTTTGCACCAAGTATTTTGGTAATGAGTACCCTTCATGACTGCAAATGCTCTGTAGAAAAAAAATTATAATTAACAAAATAGGAACAATTATCTGAAGTCTGTGCCTGGGGGCAGGGTTCAAGAAAGAAAGACAACAGCAGTGGATGAGGATCAAGTCATGGATTAATTGAAACTCTAAAGGACATGACAGATTGCACCCAAGTCAGAGACAGCCCATGTCATTGCAAGACCGCCTTCCATCACCTTTGAGAAATTAAGGAGACTGGAAGACATTGCTTACAAACAGAACAAAGCAAATGTCATACTCAACTTCAAAAGAGACCAAAAGGTCAATCTGTGTAACTAAAGACCAGCCAGTCTCACTTTCATCCCTGGAAAAATTCATGGAGTCAGTATCTGCAGAAGCAGAAGAACAGGGTTGGGAACAGTTAACATGGATTTATCAAAGGTGTATTGTGCATGACTAGTTTGATTTCCTTCTATAACAAAATGATTGGGTATGTAGATGGGGAGAGAGGAATGCACATCCAACACCCTGACTTGCAATGGTTTTGACACTCTAACATTTCTTGGACGAATTAGGCTGTTACAGTGGATGAGTAAACAATTACATGAGCAAAATGTATTCTGATGGCTGGACCCAGATGGTAATGGGTTATATTCTACCAAGATGCTTCTAACTCGAGTCATTCCACAGGAATCTATCCTGGGTCCTCTTTTGTTCAAAGTCTGCATCAAAAACAAGAGGAGGTAGTGGAGAGAGAGTATGTTCCTCTCAGGTTTGCAGATGACATCAACCTGAGGTGTTCAGCTGATATGCTTGAGGGCAGGAATGCGATTCAGACAAGACAGAGAGGCTGGAGGAATGTAGCAGCTCTGTGGAAAAGACTCTGTGCTGGTGGTAGGAACATCTACCATGGTGTACTTGAGCAACTTTGAGGATACTTAAACAAGGGCACAGCTTGTAGATCAAAGGAAGGGATTGTCTCCCTCATCAGATCACATTTATTAAAAATGCTAGAGAAATTATATGTTAACTAAGAGATGTATGGACAGAAAAATCCTGAAAAGTCAGGAGTCTTTTTATTATTTTCATAACTGAAAGGTACAGTTGTGGGCACATGTCACAGTACAGTACATCTTTCAGACTAAGCGTAGATAATCTCACCCCAGTTTCTCAAGGATTGAGATGAGTAATTTGCAATAGTATTTACTTCAAAATAAAGAACACTATTTGCTGCTGTAAATAGTAAAAAACATGATTCACAAACAGTTACTGAGATGGTATAGAAATACATTTTATTACAGAGCCATAATAATGACAGGGTCTTTAAGAGGTCATGTAATTTATTCCCCCGCTAAGAGACAGGTGAATTAAACTTAAAGCATTCCTGACAGATACTCATCTAAGCTGTTCTTGACATTCTTCTCTTCCACAGCCTCCTTAAACCATTTACTCTGATTTTGCATTAGTGTTTTCATTTAAGCAAAGCTAGGTCTCCTTTGATTCCATATAAGACTACCCCTTCTTCTTTTATCTCAAATCCTACAGATGATTGTGTACCAAACTTTTAAAAGAAGCATCACACTTCTGGAAGAAACAGAAAAGACAGACTGGAAAAGAACAGCACTACTATATGCATAACACTAAGACCTCATACAGAATGCAATGTACAGTTTTGGTTGCTTTCATTAATGAATTTAAATTGAAACAGGTTCAATGAAATGCCAAAATAATTACAATAATGGAAAACCAAGCATATGAAAAGAGGTTTAATGACTTGTTTACATGAAGAGTCATAGAATCACAGAATCATTTAATTCTGTTAAGAATTTGGGGCTATGGAAGAAGTACGGAAGAACTAATTAAACTGAAAGAATTCTGGTGTAAAGTAGATAGCTATAAATTGATTATGAGTGTATTTCCAGACAGAATTAAAAAAAAAGTATTTACAAACATAGATTTTCAGATAAGCCTATATGCAGAATTGTGGGGACAATTAATATCATTGCTTCAAGATAGCATTTGTTAAAACACTGGGCTGCATCAAAAACAGGTTGAAAGGGTGTGGTTCTGCCCTTCTATTCCATTCTCATGAGACCCCATCACTGTTTCCGTTTTTCTAGTCCTCAGCACAGGAAAGATGTGGACCTGTTGGACAAGATCCAGAGGAGGGCCACAAAAATGAACAGGAGAAATACCTCTCTTACAAATAAAAGTTGAGAGAGCTGGGTCTCTTCAGCCTTTCTTGCATACCTGAATATATATTTCTATTTATATCATATATCATATATATATATATATATATGAAATTAATGGAGGATCATTTCCACATTTATATAAATTCCTGCTAAAGCAAAGACTTAGGATATCAACAGTGGTCTTGATTCCTCCTGTTCTATACTGTGTATCTGATGTTGTCGTGGCTTGCAGTGGATTTCTTATATTTTTTATGGGCTGTAAGAAAACTTTTAGCACTTTGTGATTTGTAGAATTCTTTTATGTTCTTTCCGTCCTAATGTCTTTTTCATCATTTCCTGTGATTATGAGGATTTAGACAAGTGAAAGTAGGGAGGAAAGAGGGTGAAATTTTAATTCCTACATGGCTAATGTTTTCAAATCTCAGTTTGACATAATTTAGATTTTCAAAAAACTGGTACATCTAAACCAATTGCTGTAATTTAACCCAAGCCAGCATGCACCACACAGCCGCTTACTCGCTCTCCTTTTCTCCCTCTCCAGGCGAAATGGGGAGGAGAATTGAAAGAATATAAACCCCACAGGTTGTGATAAGAACAGTTTAATAATTAAAGTACAATATAATAACAAGGAGAGAGAAATAAAACTAAGGGTAGGGGGAAAAAACAATGAACAGCAGTGATGCACAATGCAATTGATCACCACCTGCTGACTGACACTCAGTCCGAACTGAACAGTAATCTGCCCCTTCCAGGTAACTCCCCAAAGTTTATATACTAGACATGGTGTGCTGTGGTGTGGAATACCCCTTTGGCTAGTTTGGGTCAGGTGTCCTGTCTCATTAATGCCTGCTTTGTAATTGATAACATCATTAAATGCTTAAGTTTTTCGCCTTTTTTGTTAACAAATGCTGGAGTGGAATAACAATAGCAAGAGCTGTAATTGCCACCATCTGACACTCTTCAGTAACTCTAAAATGGTAAAACTACCTGTTCTTAGAATCATAGAATGATTAGGGCTGGAAAGGACCTTAATGTCATCTAGTTCCAACCTCCCTGCCATGGGCAGGGACACCTCCCACTATACCACGTTGCTCAATGTCCCATCCATCCTGACACTGAAAGCTGCTAGGGATGGAGCATTCACAGCTTCCTTGGGTAACCTGTTTTAGTGACTCACCACCTTCGCAATAAAGAACTTCTTCCTTATATATAACCCAAATCTCTTCTATTTAAGTTTGAACTCGTTACCCCTTGTCCTATCACTACAGGCCCTGATGAAGTCCCTCCCCAGCATCCTTGTAGGTCTCCTTCAGATATTGGAAGTTCGCTCTGAGATCTCTGTGCAGACTGTTTCTCAAGGCTGAACAGCCCACATTTTCTTGGCCTGTTGCTTTCTTGCTGGAAAGCAATCTGTAAAAATTACAAAATTTCCAAAACTGTAATGAAACATGCAAGAAATAACAGTAAATAAAGCTTCTTAAAAAAAAAAAAAAAAAAAAAAAACATCATCATTACTTTGAGGTAGTCCTTTAGAATTTCACTACCACAAATCCAAAACAATTCTGTAGCTTTCTGTATCATCTTTTCTCTGTTAGAAATCTGCATACGTTTCTATGTCCCTATCACTCCCATGGCATTCCTTATTTGTTCACAAACAAAAAAAATATGTTTACTTATATCATTGCCAATTTTCATGTAGATCTCTACTGGTTAAGGGTTTGGGTTTTGGTTGTTTTTTTTTTTTTTTTTTTTTTTTAAAACAATTACTGATGCATTTATTTCATTTTTATTTAGTAATAAGGATGCTAGCAAGTACAGGCACTTCTACAGGATGTTTTGTTCTAAAACTCATTGCAAAAAAATTAAATAAGTTCAAATCCTAAAGAAATATATTTATAGCTATCATAGTGTTGTCTAAGGAGCCTTATAGTTCCTACCCACAATTCATGAGAAAGCATTAGGACATGTAACGAATAAAATATTTAAATGACACCAGCCCCCACACCCTCTCTTCATCCAGGAATTACAGCACTTGATCCTGGGGGAGGGAAGGGTGTCCCAGGTGAATATCAAAGACAGGAACTGGACTTATCTGGCTTTTTTTCATTGCATTTAAAAAAAACAAAAAACAAAACACAAACCAAAATATTTTTGTTTCGTAACAAAACAGTTATGCTCAGCACACAAGATCTGTGATCTTGTGATACATTTGTAAGTACGTGGTATTGCATTTTCCAAAGCATTATCTCATAGCAGGCACCAAGGAGTTCTCATTGGAAGAAGTGTTCAAGGAATAGGAGTGTGAGAGAAGAGTGAAAACAGGGGTTGGGGGAGGAGATTCCTTCAAAAAGTTTCAGAAGCTGAAAAAGAAGTGACTGCGAATAGCAGACTTTTCCTATCCTGAAATATTAGTACTAGAGTACTTTACTCTGCTGTAAGATAAACCTGTTCCCTAATGAAGGACCATTTGGTTCTGCATGACTCAGAGAAAACTCATTTCGATCACAGGTTAATTTTTGCAATTTACTGAGATTTAGACTAATCAGAGGTTTATACCAAGATAATACATTATCAGAGCATAACTGAGAACACTGAGATTATAGGCAAATGACAGTAAAACTAAACAAAAATTAATCTCATAACAGTTTTCATATATTAGGATATTAATACTATATCCTTTAATATGAAGGGAAGAGGTAATAGTTGGTGACCTCTTGGACACAGATGATTGAATCTTAAAAGGAAAAAAGATAAATAACATAACTTGCAAGGTGCCAGTAAGACTTATCTTCCAAGGTTAACTTAACCAGCTAATGTAACAGTTACGTAAGAATAAGCACCTAATTTAAGAGATCATTTATCTGAAAGTAGTAGACCACTCTCAGGATGGTAGGTTCAGAGGAAAGATTGCTAGGCATTATGAAAAGATAATTTTTAATCATTAATATTCCTAGCAAGGCAAGCTGTGTATTTGCTATTTACAGCAGGCAAGAAAAGGATATCTACCTTTGAATGCAGCTATTTTTAGGGTAGCACAGGAATTTGTCTAAAGCAAACAAGTTAAAAGGTACTTCATCATAACAGAAATAGCTGTCATCAAAAATAAGCCAGCTACTAAAAGCATAACCTGAGCTTACAGAATCATGACAGAGCTTCTCCATGAAACTTTTAGGTCTTTCAGGATATAGTATGATGGCAGATGTTAAAATTTATCCAAGAGTCTCTGGTGTCAAAAAAGCAATTATACTTTAGCCCTCCTCTCTGTTGTTTCAGAATCTCATTACCAGAAATGTTTGTACTGTAAATATTACAGGTGCCTTTTTAAGAAAAGGTTTTTCAGAGATGTGAAATTCCTTTGATACATATAAACACAGGCATAAATAGTATATGGAGTAGAAAACAAAATTAACGTTACTTATGTCTTTGACTCATTTGCTTACGCTAGGTTTAATGTTCACTGCAGTTTTAATGTTCTTCCACTACAAGTCTCTCCAAAGCTTCTGTCTCACAGACCTTTATGTCTGTGCCTAATTTCTTTGAATAAAGTAATTCCTTTAGCTAAATTGTGATGATAAAATCAGGTACCACTGAAAATTCTTGCACATTTGTGTTTGAATCAGTTTCTGCTAAACCTCGCCAATCACTCAAAGGTGTAGTATAGTCTGTAGGCCAGAGAACTAAATATGATGCCATTCCAGAAGCAAAATGAATGACTTCTGACAATGGCTTATGAAATTCTCTATTTACATCATGCCTCTGAAGATCCCTTTGCTTAAGAGTAGCAAAGACAAATTTTATAAATTCTGATAATTTTCATGAAAAATTAGTATGTTAGAAATAAATTACATGTCTTCAAAATGAATCTCTTTTTTTTTTTTTTTTTTTTTGCAGAGTAGGTGTAGGGTTATAGTTGTATATACACTCCAGTTTCTGTGTCATAGATAACTGCAATTCAGAAAACAGACCCCATATACATGAGAAGTTGTTTTCAGTAACAACAATTTTGCAATGATTAGAGGATATCAAATGTGGGAATAAAGATTTTTGAATTGGCTTCAACATAATGGGATTGACTTTGAATATGCAAGAGGGATTTTTTTTTTGCCCCACTTTTTCTGCAGTACACCTACATGGAAGGTGCTCTGCAGACCATGTGCATTATTGAATGACCTTTTTATTTCTGTGTCCTGTTGTATATGTTTTCTCACAGTCAGATGCAAATTAATTTTTGAACAAATAATGCAGATATTAAGGTGTGTTTTGATCTAAGAAATAGGCAACACAAGCAAAATTTCAGACACAAGCACAATTGCTCTGTGAGCTTTGCGATGAGAGTTTTCATTGGTTCATTCCAGGATGGATTCTAGTAATAGTCAGTCCCTCAGACTGTTTCTAAATATCTAGTTTACAATAAATACTATTATGTTAAGAGGCTATACCCATAACTCATTGCCACTCTTCTGCCCGCACTATTTCATATCCTGTCAAAAACACCTTAATCTATGCATTACTTTTAATTTAATCTAAAACTTCAAATCATCTAATTACGTAGGCAACAATATTTAAATATACTAGAGGTCTGGTGAACGGTTTGAAGAACCATGATTTTCTAAAAGAATTACTCTGTCTCTGAAAGTCACAAAGGAACAGATGATGCCATCAATGCATTCTTTTGCCCCACTGTGGAAAACTGACGTTATTTACTTGCTCTTGTAGTATGCGGATCATGTGTCCTGCTGTCAAACTCCTCCTGTTAGACAAACACACGTAGGGCCCAATAACCCTCCTAGTTTGAATTTAATTTGAAAATTGTTACAGACATGATGGAAAGCCTATGTGAGAAAAACATTAATAGTGCTATGCAAAATCTGTGTTTTTCTAGCTATTTGATGAAAGAAAGTTGTCTAGTTCAAGCATGGTTTCAAGCTGCATGCCTCCAAAAGTTATTTTTCCCCATTGACTATTTCCTTATTCCACTAAATATGATTCTCATTATATCTTAGTATTTTTTAGTATTCTATTTAAAGAAAGATTTACCTGAACTTAATAAAAATAAAATTTACAACTTCATAATTATTGTAGCAGGGGTTTTCTACTTTTCTTGAATCATTTTTATCTGTAAATATTTATCCAAGTTTATTGAAGCTCAGTAATTTATTTAGTATTGCAGATTCTGCTCTCCATTATACTTAGGACTCAAAAATGTAATGTATCTTCTAGGAATTGCTGCAGGAATTTCTATTAACACATATGGTACTGTTTCACATGAGCCAAAAATTATGGCCCCATTTGCTGATATCTAAACCTTTTATAAATACTATGGTAAATTAATAGTACAATTTTGTACAGGAATCTGGGAAATTTTCTTGAAGATGAGTTTTACCTCTTAAGATATTTAAAGTTAACCAAGACCTGAGAAACAACATGGTTCTCAGAACTAAGGCAGTTCAGGTAACACATTCTTTAATATTCCCCTTGAATGGCAACTTTTCTAATGAGATCTACTGTTCCAGAGCTGACAGCTGGTAAACCTGAGAGAGCTGGCAAGAAACAGAAGAACTGAAATGGTATCAGAAGTCCTAAATCAGCTAAGAAGATCAGTGAAGGTGAAAGACATTATGGACATGTGAGAGACTTTATATATAGCTAGAGCTGAATTCAAAACTCTTAAAGAAACCATTAGATTTCTGCACCAGTGCTTGCACTGAGAAAAGAGGAAGATGCTGTACTCATCTCTTGATTTTTTTCTTTTTTCCTTAAACCGGAAGAATTCGAGTGTGACTTAAAAAGTGTTTATTCAGTGTCTGTGCCTTTGAGCTTGTAGGCATTTCTTTGGGCTTGTAATCATTACTGAGATACCTAGAATAATGCAACTGGAACTTTAGTGTAGAATTTTGAATATCAGACGTTTAATTTTTGCATACACTGTGTCCTCTGATGAAAAAAAATATTGTTCTTGTTTTTAGAGTATCAGTGTGTTTATTAAATTGTGTACCGAAACTTTTCAAAGGTATAAAAGTGCTCGAAAATTTATTTCACAGGAAATGTGATTTATGAATTAATAGTTTCTCATTTGTTTCACACTTGCTAGCCATCATCGCCTCACTAATTCTCTGTATATGCTCAGTGTTTCTCCAAAATTCTTATGGCACATTGAAGAAAAGGTCACAGCATGAACATTTGAGGTGCATGATTAGAAGTTACATTCGAAACCTGGCTTCACAATGAACTATAGTTTTTTTATGGTAGCACAAAGACAATTTTTTAGTTAACAACTTTACAGTTACAGCTGAGAAACCTCCTTATTAGATTTCTTTTTCAGGTGCCTATAGCTTTGTGAAATAAAAGCCCTTTGGGCTAAACGTGCCCTCAGTTCTTGTTTTTTTTTTCAGTTCTTAAATTTGTTAATAAATTACTATTAACAGTACATTAAACTATTAGCAACTCGCATATCCACCTAGTGATCTTTATTTCCTTTACATTTTTCCTAGATTACTGCAGTTACACGTTTTGAGCAGCACTGAGCATGAACTGAAATGCAATAAGTACTGGTTAGCTTACCACTCTGTCTCAGCTAACCTACTAACTTACCCTGTTTCATCATTGATACTTTTATGTATGCTTATTACTACAAGTTAGTCACTAGGGGTCCTATTGCTACCTATTAGACACTGTTCTAGCTACCTGTTGGCCAAACATAAGCTCTTAGATCCATCATAGTTATCCAGTAATATCCTGGCTAGCTTCTAACTGCTGCTCCAGAAGGACACAAGTTTTCTCTAGTTCCTATGTCATATTTGCCACACAGATGTCTCAAATACCCTACCCTCAAATAGCACTGTCTACATATGATTTTCTGATTTGGGTACTCCACATCTACTCCATACTTAGAAAGTAACTTCCAGGCCGAACTAGTGCATCTTTCCCAGCTTGTCAGCCTTTCCTCCTGAGGCAAGTGATCTTGCCCCCCACTAGCTTGGTGGCCATCCTCTGGTCTCACTACAATTTGTAGCCAACTTTCCTGTGCAGGGTAGATCAAAACTGGGCACATTATTTCACATATTGTCTCTGCTTAGTAGAGTACAATAATCAGTTCCCTCAATATACAAGTGACTACCATAGTTTAAGCCCAGTCGGTAACTAAGTACCATGCAGCCGGTCCTTCTAGCAGGATGGGGAGGAGAATCAGAAAAGAAAGGTAAAACCCATGAGTTGAGATAAGCACAGTTTAATTATGAAAACGAAGTACAAAGTAAGTAACATCTGAAGGGAGGCTACAAGGATGCCAGAGAGGGACTAATCACCAGGTCCTTCATGAAGATATCTAACAGGGCTGGTCCAAGTGCTCCTGAGAAACTACACTTGTAAATGACCTTCATGTAGAAAATGAACTCCACTGAAATCACAACAATCCAATCAAGTTTTCATTCATCTAGTTGTCACCTAGTTATACCATAACAACCCAGCATAGAAACAAGGATGCTTCCACAGGTCATGCCAACATCAAGGTAGATAATATCCACTGCTCTCCACTTATAAGCAGGCACCATAGAGTTCAGTTCAAAGTCTCTGTCTCAAACTGAACCTCACTCATCGTGTTCTTCGCACTATAGATAATGTGCACAACAAATTGTGCCTTTACAGAATGCCCAAAAAAACAGTGACAGCCCAGCCAGTTTGAAAATGAGACATTGTTCTGGTGTGGGGTTCATTAATATTATTATAATTTGTCCTTTTCAGAATTGATAAATCCATCTATTTATATATCTGAGCTTTGAATTGAACTTCAGAACATACATGCATACTCAAAAGTAACCTTAACACAAGATCAGTTCTTCATAATGCAAATTGTCTAACCCTAGAGGTTCAAAACTGAATTTTAAGCAGTGGGCCAAATTAATCTTTAATGTAATTTCACTGATGTCAGTATGCATAACATCAACTATTAATTTGACCTAATTTATTAGGAAGTCTTTGGGCATATTGTAAATGTTACTGAGTTTGCAGTTTGTGTAAAAATGCATAATGTATACTCATGAAGCTGAGTGAGTTATATTTGTGGCCAAAGCCATTTGGTTAAAGTCTACACATTCGACTTTAAAAAAAAGGAGAAATATTTAATTCATCATAACTCCATACCAGTAGAGCACTTAAAAATACATTTCAAGCTGAAGACATGCTTACATATTTGACTCTACTGGGGACAATGACTGTTTGGAGGTTGTACCTTCTAACATTTTTTTTAATTTACTATCAGATCCACAAAGAAAGAAATAGTGCTTATCCACAAGTAAAGAGGCTACTTTTAATTTTATCCACTAAAGAGTGTTATAAAAAATAGTCTTCTAGACAAAAGAAAAAGAAAAATGAGGAAGAAAATGTAATGTTCTAGTTGCATAACTCCGAGTGAACATATGAGCAAGCTTAAATAACAAATAAATGCTGAAATGTCTCAAAGAGTACTGCATTCAGTCTTAGCTTCTCGCCAAAGATATTGACATGGCTTTAAGCAAAACCCTGAAGTACCAGACAGATAGATATCAAGTATTTTCTGAGATGCCACTGTAATAATAATAATTTTTTTTTTTTTTCACAATGCCACTTCCTTCTCTTTCATTATCTGAAACAGATTACTGCGCTGATCCTGCACCAGTCCAGACATTTTTGCTTCAATTGCCTAACCTTGAGTTTCTCTAAGAACTCTATATCTTAAAGTCTAAACTCTTTTTCAAAATTCATGATTATTTAGTCATTTCTTATGTTTTGTTTGGATTTTTTTTTTAGGCCCATCTTCTTATCCTCAGAATCCTTATATGTTGTGTCGGTAGATGTTTGTGGGCTTTGTAAACGTTTGTATACTCAAGGATGGAAAAGCTGCCATTGTAATGAGAAACTATGATAAACTGGCTGCCTATTCTGCAATTTACTGTTAAATTTATAGATTGAAGTTTATGATTTTTGTCTGCTACTAAATAAAGTCTTTGATCTGCAAAATCCTATATAGCACTTTATTGTTGCTATCTGGATTACATGGTATTTTTCTGTATTTTCTAACATCTGCTGCAAGTTCATAACTTATTTACCTTCCTATACTCATTTTTTCGTCTGAGAATATCTAGGATTCACAGAAGACATAATAAATTGCCAGTCTTATTTTAGATATGAAGTTATACAGAACAGTTTTCAAGGACTAGATTTCTTAAAGCATAGTTGCCAGCAATTCCAAGACAAGCACTTCTGCACTCTCAGGGGACATCAGCTAGCGGCTCAGCTGAGTTTACAGGATGTAATGCAGATAAGCATCACAGTCCATCGTCTCCCATATCAAGATTTTACACTGTATGTCATAATGTTAAGAAGTTGTAATTACAAAACTTTTAGCTGCCCTTATGAAAAACACAACTTTGAAAGTTGAGCGGTTGGAGTTGATTTTCGTTCCTTTCTGATGAGGTGTTCAGTCTTCTAATTAAAAAAGTAGGTACTTTTCTCCCCATTTTCTGGGAGATAATATTAATTCTTGCACCTTTTCAGGTCACAACTGCTACATTCTCAAATTTAAATGGACATGCACACTGCTTGTAAGAATGTGCTGATGGAAGGAAGAAGGTAATTTTAAGGAAGAAGCAGGTGCAATACAGGACACTCTTGTGTCTCTGTCACTCTGGACAGAAAAAGTTATTCAATGTCCACACACTGGTGAAAAGCTGAAAGCTGAAGAAACTGATTATTTTTCTTTGTTCAATATTTATTATTTCAACCACCCTGAAACTGTAAATGCTGATTAATGGTCTGAATGATTGTCTGGTTTGTTGCTGCCTCAGAACAGATCACTGTGTCTTTAGCTGTATATTTTTGTAGCTCCTTCTGGGAGGTGCTCTTTCATTACTCAAAACAGATACCTGCTCCAAGAGAAAAAATGTATTTGAGTATTAATTTACCCAGTCTGTCTGCCTGTTGGACAAAGACACCATTATTTCAATATCATATTAAAATCACTAGAAGGACAATATATGTGTATAACAATAATCTTGGACCTTGAACAGAAATGTAAACTTAAAGCATCTTCACACTATTATGAGCAGGCCAGAGCCAATGACTCAGGCCCTAACTTGTCTTGCATTTAGACTGTCAGACTGGCTTTCCTAATTCTGCTTTCAAAGCCCACTGCTCCCTGTGGGTCAGAAGCATGCCGGTAGAATGCTAAAGCTCCTTGTACTTTCAGGGTAGATTCACTTAAAGCTACTTCAGCTCCCTCCTGCCTGGGGCATCTAGTCTCAGGCTGGTTTTCTCTCAATATTTCTTCAGTTTCTTTCTTCTTGGTGATAAAAACATCATGTCAGTCCCGATTTGTCACTTCACAAGCTTTCCAATATCCATTAAGGCACTGAAAAATCCAAGTCTCCACAGAGTTGGAAAATAGAAAGTACTTTAAAATTAGCAATAATGTCCACATTTTCCTCGGCAAAAGCAGCAAAAATTAACATTAAATTATCATTAACATAATAGGATAGGCTTTCTAACAGTTTTTTCCCCTACCATCACTACCTCTGAACACAGCTGGTTCTACACCTGAGTCTTTGAATTAAGTTTAGCAATCTGCTATCACAGCAATTAGTTCAAAAGCAGCAGTTGGCAAATGCCAGCTCTTCAGCAGAGATAAAATATCATTTGTTGGTTGCTACTACTACACAGTTAGTAATGGTCACAGGGATTTTATAACATGTCTATAATCTTTCTTGCATCAGCACTAAATCTTAACTTTTTCATGGAATTACAATAGGTGTATTTTTATTTTGTATTATGCCTCTGAAAAGGAAATAAAATTATTGCAACATCCATGATGTCGGATAAGTTTTCATTTCTGAGCTAGCTCAGACCTATTTTTCTACATAGTATTTTATTAAGTCGGGGTCCTATATCCTCACAGAAGAAAAAAACCAAACCCAGGACCCAAACCTGTTTACTTTTCCTTCTCTTAAATAGTTTAGTGTAATTACTATTATTAGTATTTCAAAAAGATAATGACAGACAACTTAATTTGAACAAAGGGTTAGTACCCTTTATCCTAATTTCAGTGAAAACATTAAGATTATATCCTTACAGGCCTGATAAAACCTGATTTGGCTGATTTCTTAAAAAGGCTGCTTTTTTTTAACCTTTCCAAAATCTAAAACTTTTACATATTTTGTTCTCTTTTTATATACACTACAAAAAATGGCTAGCACAAAACCAGTCAGCCCCAATGCATTCAATTGAAAAAAATAGCTACAACTAACTGTACCCGTTATTTTAGGAAGGGAAATATTCAATAGAACTGTACAAAAGTAGTTTTTCGCAATCTATAGCTCTTCAAATTAGAAGAAAATTTACCCAGTCAGAGTAATGCCAGGGAAAACTCTGTACTTACTAACTAATGGGGCATGGATCCAGGATTTCAGTAATTTCATTGTATTTCCATGCTGTTAAATATTCAAGTATGGTGGTTTTAGGGTTTTTTTTTTTGTGGTAGGGGGTTTATTTAAGTTGAAATAAATAGAGAGATATTTATAGATACTGACTATATTTCAGATGCTGGCATTGCTGTGAAATTATGACACTTCTGTATTTACACATAGGTCCTATCTAGTGCAACTCTCCATCTTCTCGTTTAAAACAATCTCTCTTGTCATGACTGCTCTACTTTCTGGTCTTGAAACAGCCTCTGGAAAAGAAATTATAAATTATATTTGTGTGATTGTGATGCTCATGTTTGCCTCAGCAAGCACACTAAAACTTGATTCATATTTTAAGGTAGACCAGGTCCCCCTCCGTCCACCAGATTCCCCAACTCTGTATGTTTTTTCTGTTTAAAGACATCAACATTCTGAACCACTGACTACAGCATCTTGTCTCTTCTGAACAGAGGCAACCTTTGCCTATAGCAAATGGTGCTCCCACACTGGTTGACTTAATCCAGTTCAAGGACTGCAGCATGCTTTAGGCTCATAAGTCTTGGTCACCACAGCAGTCAAGATGCAATCACGCTTTTAGAGCTCAAGTCTCAAGAATATGTCACTTCTCATTGTTTCTTTAATTGATGTGCTATCATAAATTAAGATGTCTACATGTGATCTCACAGGTAAGTTTTCTGTAATGACACACTGGTTCTGTATTTTCTTATGCAAAGTATATAAGCTGTGCTTGATGGATTGTCTTATAGGTTAGTGGTACTGAATTTGTAAACTCTTTGATCCCTCTCAAAACCTGTAGATATAGACTACAACTTAGACATTACTAATGTGTCTTGAAAAGTAGCTTATTCTGGTTTAAATTACTTATTCTGATGAAAAGATATGGTCTTACACATAAATTGTCAAAAATCTTTCCCCATAGAAAGGAAACTATTCAGGAGCAAAAAATACACTTTTTTCCTTTGTAAGCATGCCATAACAATACTCAATGGATAGAAATTTATGGCTTTAAATTTCAAATACATAGTAATATATGTTGCTATTGAACACGTAACGTTGCATCACTTCTTTGTTGTTGAAATTAGGAAAAGAAGTCACTGTTCCAAAGAAAAGGGAAAAAAAAACGAACAGCAGCAGCAGTTGAACACCACTCTACTGGGATAAAAAGTGGAAATCTAGACTTGACCAGCCTTTCAATTCCATTTAAAGTAGCATTAAACATTTTTTTAAATATACGTCAGGGAAAAGAGGATTTTTAAAACTTATTCAGATATTTTAGTACAGAAAGGTGATAAAACTATATAAAATTTAAACAGTATTTGATGAATATTACTCCTTTTTGATTCCAGTCTCATTGGTGTACTTGGAACTAATAATTCATAACAAGTTTTCCACTTTTACAGTAGGTCAGCATGGTTGCTAAAAAAAATATGGTAAATTAGATTAGTAGCTTTTCATCATTTCAAAAGAATGGGTTGAAAGTCAGTCTTAGGTATCAGTGACATACAGTATAAGGACATACTAAACTGATTTTCCTGAGCAAGCCACTACTTAAGGTTTCTTCTTCTGCATGAATTTTATTTTTAATAAAGCTAGGTAATATCCTTCTAAACTTATATTTCCCAATAATGCATATCTTGTTCATTAGACTGTTTACACCATTTCTAAATATAATTTTGAGAGGTTATAAATAGTACTGGTTGTCACAGGTTTCAGCACAGCAGAACACCCCACAGTATTTTATATAAAGGATAATAGTAGTAAAGAAAAAAAAAAACGGTTTTATATCCAATTTTCTTAAATCCCATGTCATGCATCAAAAACTGAGGATGGTATGGTCAGAGTGAGAAAATAAGCTCTCTGTAGTAAATCCGAGCAATGAAAAAAACTTAAATTATAAGCTAATGTCTATAAGGGTCCTGGAGTTCCATGGTGGCACTCCCTGATGTTACTGAACCACTCTGTTAGTGGTAGCCATGATATTAACAAAAGATGTTGGGAATGGAATACCTTGCACCAAAGTATTTCAGCTTGTATAGCGTATCTGAGCTGTTAAAATTTCTTCAAAAATAAATCTGATACATATTGTTGTCTGCCTATTCAATGATAAAAAGGCCTACTGAGAGACAGTTACATGCGCACTATTGGGATGAGATTAAAATTGGGAATAGATCTACAACAAAACAGTAACTTCAAATATTCAATCTCAAGCTCACCAGAAGATGAACTGGTGCAAGTTTTTAATTTTGTTTCTAACCTCTTCTCATGCAAAAACATGCTGAGACAAATCAATATCTTTAATAAAAATATCTGATCTAAAAACATCCCTAGTTTTTCTTTGCGATTCAAGATCATGGTTGTATGTTTTGGATACAGCTCTACTTGCAGGTTTAAATGTTTAAAAGGAATACTTTTGCATCATTTTAAGCCTTTACAGAAGCCTTTAACTGTGTAAAGCTTCTAGTTTCTTCTCTATTTAGGAAAAAAAAAAAGTATTAGAATATTAGCCCTTGATATATTCCAGTTCTTAATATGCTGTAGCAGGCTGTATTGCACAAACTGTGATAAACTGACCATTTGCATGAATTCCGAACACTTTCTAATAGGGTAACATACAAAGTGTTCCATTTGCTGGAGTCTCACGTCAGAATCACCCTGGAAATCTGATGCTGCATAACTTCAGAAGTAGACCAGATTGGAAAAAGCTCTACTTATTCTTATCAACAAGTTCTGAAAGTAGATACATTTTAAAATTATAGACAACAAAAGCTCTTTGAAGTCGAGGTTGTTAAAAGACATTAAAATGGTATGAAAATATGTATGGCAGAGTCTACAGTAGAATTGAACAAGTTTTTAATATTTCCTTCCATGTGGAGCTGATACTTATTAGCTAAAAAATTATCTTTATGATTTAATATAGCCATTAGTCAACAAAATAATTAAGGCTTTGATAGCAAATCTGTAAATTCTGTAAAAAATCAGTTTGCAACTATTTAACAACGAAATTCCTAAACACTTAGCATTAAATCCATGAATACTGAGTGAGTTTTAGTATGACAACTTTTAGATGCTCTTCTGTAGCGGAATCTCAAACTCAAATTTAACCACATTACAAACCAAATTAAAATTCACAGTAGAAGAGGTGGGAAACTTGAGCTTTGTATACTCAGGGAAACATGCAGGTCTATCATGCTAGTTCTGTCCTTGCTGTCTAGCTTGTCTGCCCACAGTTCAGCTCCAGTTCAGAAAGCACTGACTGGATGCAGTGGGCTAACCAAAACTAACTACCAGCTGCTCCTCAGTACACCTGAAGCTACAGTGTGATGCAGATATAACTCTTTGACCAGAGTTGGTTTGTGCAAAGGGGAAACACAGATCTGTCTACACCAGCTGGTCAACAACCAACCTAAGAATGGGATCCATTGTGTGCAGCCCATCTAACTGACTTAGATGTTGCCTTCAGCAGAAATGCCAAAAGCCTAAGTCTCACCGTAACAAGGATATTTAGACCATAATTCTAAATTTATTACAAATATTTCTGGTAAACAGTATCAGTTTGAGAACTATATAGGTTAGTTTTCAATTAGCTTGATGGAATCTGTAATCATCCTGCCTAAGTGATTAATTATGTCATGCTTCATTTTTTGTTTATTATAGTCCATAACATTTGTAAAAAGCACATTTAAGTAATCTTTTCTGTCAGTAATGAACTGGGGACAGACTCAGGGAGAGCACCCAGGAGAATCAGCAGTTCCACCTGAGAGGCGAGGCATTACTTTTTATTCAGCCCTTTGGTTCTCACATTCCTGAGCCTGTAGCATTATCAGCCAATAAAATTTGCATTTCCAATGTTAGCTAAAGGAGCAGATGGGAGCAAAACAGTACAAAATACTAGATTCCAAAATTTATTCCATTGTGGCATGGCTGTCATTTTTTTAAGGAAGGACAGATATCTCGCTAACATTTTAGGCAATATGAATGTCTTGAATTAAATGCACAGTTCCTACGCTTTACAGTAGAGAGAGGTCTCAGGGTAGAACCTATAACATACCATCCATGGAACAGCAAAAGAAGAAATCACACAGTGATTAGCAAATATTTTAAAAACATGACCGCTTCCCTTGGTTCACTTCCATAAATAAAGAAGATAAGAAGGTTTCTGTTTACCAGAATTTCCTTGACCTGGGGGTATTTCTTCTGAAAAAGAAAAAAAAAAAAAAAAGAAGGAGGTAAACTAAGATTGCAGAGAAGCTTAAAGCACACTGAAGTTCAAGTCTCTGTAAATTTTAAGAGTCTCAGGCATTTGTGGGAAAGTTTAACAGCTTTTTTTTTAGTTGCTTTAAGACCTTGTCATGATTGCCTACAGAAGCCATCCAGTGTTCCACAGAATTCTCTTTTCTTCTGTTTTGTGGAGTACAACAGTTGTCAGGCAAAGGCAAATGAATGGCAACATTAATATTCTTGACATGCTCTAATATTGTGATGATGAATGCCACAAAGGAGCCTATAAATAAAAAAATTAATGAAGCAATAACGTAAGTGGAGGTCATGGGTGTTCTTTCCCCCTCCTTCACTGTTATATTATCAAAGCACTTAAGCATGTCCTTAGCTTTAGGTATGCAAATAGTCCCATCAAAGTTAATAGTACTATTCACATGTTTAAAATTAAACATTTGCATAAGTGCCTTGCAGACTTAAAGGCTTTAAGTGAAATGTTTTACCAAAACTGAAAACTGAACTTATCGTAGTTTTCATAACAAGAGCAGTGACACAAAAATAACCTTCCAAGCCCTATGTCCCAAGCCACTCTGATCTGCCATCTAGAAAAGCAATGAGAACAGGTGGAATAATCAATCAGAGGTCACACTGGAAGTCTATTACTATAATCACAGAATGGCTTTTTTCTTATTCTTTAGAAATTCAGTGACTGCAAAAAGTTCTCAAGGAAAAGTGCTGAAAAAGAGGAAATATAGATCTGCAGCCATTTTACTTTAGAATGGTGACACATAGTTGCCACCTTGTGTAAGACAAAAATCTGAAATCCTGTGGCTCAGGAAGCAGACAGACAGATTCCTACCGTTTTGGGGCCCCACTGACACTTCTTTAGACCTCTCAGAGTTGACACCTACACTAAGAGCTTGTTTTCATGGTAGACTTCCATCATTATGGTATTACTTATTGGACCAAGATACCTCATAGGGATTGTAGATGAGACATATGTATTGCTTAGCTGAGTAACTGAGCATTTCACTTAAATGTGGGAGTCTAAGCAAATTAGAGCCTAATGAGTAAAGATGGGGAGAACTGCCAAAATCCTCCCCTGTGTACCTCTTCTGATAACAGCATCTGTATTGTTTCAGTTGTTGAAAAGTTGACTGAAATAAGAACTTCTATTGTTTCTAGTGATATTTCACAGATTTGTTTTCCAATCCAACATGCCAAAGATGGCTTTTAGTTTTGACAGAATCTAAATGCCTGTACATTGCACAATTTGTTAAATAAATGTTAATCTTGCAATATAATTGTCATGTTTGAGCACTGTAACAAACATTTATGAGTTAAAAAATGTTAGCATTAAATTAACTATGAAGAAACTCAAACACTGACACCCATTGTTTTCACTGTTGCAATATACTGAATGTTCAAAAGGGTGTAATGTGTTCCTTCGCGAAGAATGGCAGACCTACTTCTGCTTATTCTGTTGCACCACTCCAGATAAAATATACTTTTGCTAAAAAAAAAAAAAGAAAGCCAGTTGAACTATGCAGATCTGATCGACCATTGAGCAAATTAAATGTAATAACATGAAGGTGTTGATAGTGAGAACTTAATGAATTGCATTCTGTTATGCCTGCAGTTGCTTTTCACTGCCTGACAGAATGATATACTAGAAAATGATATAAATGTAATTTAGCACCTAATGTATTCTGAATAGGAACATTTAAAAAGCTAACCTGAATTGATTTAAGAAAGGCATATCAAGGAAAAATATATGTGTGGAGATAAGAAATTTGGACCAAATCTGGCTTCTGTTGACCCAGTCAGAGGATTGTACAATTCTGGAAGAAGAAAGAATGTGGCTTCAGTTACAGATGTTATCTCTTTCTTTTTTTGTTGGGTTTTGTTGGGTTTTTTTTTGACATGAGACTGTAATATTGCAAGTCAGAATGCAGCTCTTTAACTTTTATTGCTCCTCCTAAACAATTTTAGGTTGAAATCCCTTCCTCCTCTTATTATATAAAAAAATCTTACCCAATACAGCTTAATATTCCGTATCTCACATCCGGCCTACTATCTATTTAAACACAGAACAAACTTCAGTTTCAGATATTATCATAGGACGATCATGGGCTGCAAGAAAAAGGCAATGTTCACACATTGAAGGAACAGCTGGCAGCTGCTGTTTTTAAGCTGGTAATGTATGAACTTCCCCTCTTAAGAATATCTCTGTGAATTAGTTTAATTCCAAACTATTCTAAAGGCCAACAAAGGTATTAAAGAGGAGCATATTCACTAGGACTCACTTAAGTCAGCAAAGTCCATTGTGGTATCTAACTTGAAGCAGCTGAGGCATCAGGCTCTAATTTTTTGAGATTCACACTGTAGTAATTGTGGAAGTGTAAGTTTTGCAAACTATGGTGAATAATTATTATAACTAGTTTATTCAGAGACAAGATACCTTGAGAAAATTATGTTACTTTTGTTATGTACTAATGTTAATTTATTCTCAAGATGACATCATATTTAATTAGTAATTTACAATTACAATTCAGCAATTTAATGGGAGCTTGAATTTCTTAGTGTGACTTTCCAACTGAGTAAAAAGAAGAATAAATGAAAAGGCATGATTTTTCTTATTTCCTTTCTACCACTGCATGGACTTAAGAGAATTTCTGAAACAGCAGCATTTCTGAGCAGTTTGAAGAAAAATATATTTATTATACTAATCCAAAACCTGCCTGTAGTTCAAAATTCAAAACAGTTGCAAACAATTGAGCACTTTGGAAAAGAAGACTCAGAATAGTAGAATATTAGAATACTTTGGGGTAGAAGGGACCTTCAGTGATCATCATGTTCAAAACCCAGGGACAACTTGTATTAGATCAGGTTGCCTGAAAACACTGTCATGCTGGCCTTGAAGGTCACCAGGGTTGATGTATCTACCATCTCTCTGGGCATCCCATTCCAGTATTTTATCACCCTCATCGTAACAATATTTTTCCTCACATTCAACCAGAATCTCCCCTCTTTTAGTTTAAAACCATTACCCTTGTCCTGTCACAACAGTGCCTGCTAAAAGGTCTCCATCTTTCTTAGGAGGCCCCTTTTAAGTACTGAAATGCCTATATTAGGTCTCCAAGGAGTTTTCTTTTCTCCAGGCTGAACAAGCTCAGCTCTCTCAGCCTTTTCTCACAGGAAGTTGTTCAATCTCTCTGGTCATTTTTGTGGCCCTTTCTGGACCCTCTCCAACTGGTCCATATCTTTCCTGTACTGAGGACTCCAGACCTGCACACAGTACTCCAGGTGAGATCCTACCAGAGCAGGGTAGATGGGGAGAATCACATCCCTTGACCTGCTGGCAACACTTCTTTGAATGTAGCCCAAAATACAACTGGCCTTCTGGGCTGCAAGCAACCTAACTTTTTTTGGAAAAAAAACACACATAAATATATATATGTGTATATATGTATACGCAGTTTTTACAGAATATATTTGCTTATTTCTAACTCCTCCATTTTTTCCTGCATTTGACTTCTGAAATGTTTTGGTTCACTATTTCTTTGCTTGTTTCTTACAGTGCTTCTTGGATACATGCTGAATTGAAAGAAAATATGCATTTTATTTAATCTCTGATTTCCCCATCCTGTTAATGTATAATTATAAAATTTTATTCATTCACTAAATCCATTTTATACAGGTCAGGAGTCAATCTAACTGGCAATATTTTCAGTGAAGTGCACCAATTTGCAATTATATGGCAAGGTTCACTAAAGCAAAAAAAAAGTCAGCCTACCATGCCCAAAAATGTCCTGAGGCTATCTTTCAATGATATTTAATAAAACCATTAAAAAATTGAGGAGAAAAGTTCTAATTTAAAAGCTTTTCATTTCTTTTAGTTTGAATTTTAACCTGTCCTTTACACATGAAATTAAATAAAGGAAAGCACAATCAATTATCATAAATATGTCATTCATTTAATCTGATAACCAGTTCTCTCCTTTAAAATTCCCATTTAGTGTGTTGACATTGATGTTACTCAGACAATTTTAATGCGGAAGAAATCAACATACTATGAAAACTTCTCCTTTTCAGGAATTCATACAGCTCAAAATGGAAGTAAAAATATATTTTCCCACAACCTCTCCCATCCTCAGATTTGGTCACAGATGTATAGATGAATGGTGGCAGTAGAAAAAGTGGAAATACTTAAATAAATTTTTATACTTGCAATATAATGAATCAAACAATTATGCATGTCTGCAGTATATAGTGATAAAAGTAGCTGCCATGTTTCTGAAGAAATCTTACAGAATGCTTGGTTTTCTTCTTTTGGTCAGATAACAAACCCAACTGCAAACAGAGTAATGCCGAATATGACTGACATTTAGGAGTGGCTAAGTTACAGGATATTTTTCATAATCATTCTAAAATGCATGGTCTGACTAAAATCATCATAAATTAAATGCACAACTTCCTGAATATATCAAACTCACTGGTTTGCTGTCTAAGTAGACGGGTAAATAAAGTGGGCTTTCCAAACAGAATAATTCAGTATTTTCAGTAATGACTTTGACGATGGAGATCCGAATATAATTAAGAAATGTTTCTACAGTAAATGGTTAATAAATCACAAGCTGTATTTGAAGGCAGTACTGTGATTTTACTAGAAAGAAAATAAAACTATAATCTCACGTAGAAGTAGCAAAAGGCCGTCATACCATCTAATACATTGCTAATGTAGCCCCAAAAGAAGCACTGCATCTAATGTTGGGCATCACATTTCAAGATTTTGGAAAAACTAGGTTATATCTAGTCATGAACAACAAAAAATAGCTAAGAAAAGAAGCTGAAAAAAAACTCTGGGCTTGTTAAGTTTAAACATACAAAGTTTAAACGACAGGGACAAGATAATAGTTTTCCACTAACTAAATAACATACAGAGACAGAAGTGTGAAATTTTTTTTCCATGTTCATGGAGGTTGGACTAGAAGGAAATTGACCTTTTTTTCCCCTTGTATAAAAATTCAGAATACATATTAGAAAAATATAAGGCTTTTAGACTGTTCCAGATATTAATAAGGAAGGTTATACCTTCAAAAGAGGTATGAAAAAGAGGTTAGATAAACACCTTCCAGAAGGGGCTATCTGTACTTGTTTCTAGTTCAGTGCACAGGCATGTCTAAATTATCTGTAATTGTCTCTTTTCCAGCTGTGATTTTCCTGGCACTGTAACCCAACAATTACCTATATTATCAGAAAAATGTTCATTAAAGGAAAGAAATACTAAATAGCATCCACAAAACACCAGAGTTCATAACATTATAATCTGGGATGCTAATGATGCCTGTCAAAATTGGCCAGGTTTTGACGTCGTACAGCTTGTTTTCATTTTCTCTTATTTTTGCCTAACTGTACTTAATGGCATTTTCAATACCCAGGATGATGCTTTAACAGGTCAGCTAGCATGGTTCTGTGTTTTAGATATAGTCTGGGACATTTTCGCTGTTCTAAGAATATTATCCTGCTTTGTTTCGATTTGTTTCGGTTTTAATAAACTACAGAGATTTAAAGGCCCTCACCGTTTTTGAAAAGGATATTTAGGTAATGGACCTTGCTAGGAATTTTTATCAGTTACAACTCATTGCTATTTGACAGTGAAACTAGTTTAGGTCCTAGCATCTATATGGTGAAGGGGGGACCTGGTTTTCCTATCCCTTCAATGTCTTTCCCTTACACCTTCTTCTTCTTGACAAATACCACTTTCGCTTCCTCTCCAAGGCAGTACAGTGAAAGAAGCCATGACCAGAATAAAAGGCAGACATTCAGAAAGTTGGAGACAGCATCCTTCAGAGATGAAAACAGCAGCTGAGTGGAGGCCATAGTAGAAAAGGAAGCTGTCCAGTCCAGTTCTGGGCTCCCCAGCACAAGGGAGAAATGGACATACTGGAGAGAATCCAGCAAAGGGCAGCAAAGATGATTAAGGGGCTCTCTCTTCACTATAAGGGGCTCTCTTTATCACTGTATATCTCTCTTACTAGGAAAGGCAAAGCCCAAGTGGGCCTTGGCCACTGTCTCTTGCCCCATTGCCGGGAGCCTCCTGCCCCCTCTTGACCTTTGAGAAGAAGAAGAAAAAGGAAACAAAAATGCTGCAAAAGTGCCCCTTTCGATTTCATCTGAATTCTAGTAAAACTGTTCTTGCTTAGTTTTGTTAGTTTGGTTTGTACATACAATATCTGCAAAACCAGTCTTTTTAAGCTTCACAGTATGTTTTTTCAGGTTATGTTTGCATGTAGACATTGAGAAAGAATGGGGAAGGCAGACTATGGAGAAATAGCTCAAATTACGTAACAAAAAGACCTTGATGATCTTAATTGCTTATTCAAATAAATCCCATGATATATACTCTTGTCACAATTCATACATCTGTGTTTAATATTTTAGAGGAGCAAATAAAGTTACACTCATTTTTTTCTCGCTACCACTTTCTGAGGGACAGAAAGAAGATCAGGTTCAGATATCCAGAAAGAGATTGCTTTTCCAAAATTGCCAGATCAGTTCAGCAGACAAAGGATTTCTTGGACTTGCAGAACAAAGGACTAACACAGTTTGAGAATTCATTTCCTTAATTTGTGCTACCAGGCATATTTCTACTTATTTCCACTAAATTTTGCCAAGGGGCTGATCCCACACACACAATTTCAGATATTGAATTGTGCTCTTTATTTTCCTTTTCCGAATCTCTCTTTCAAAACGAAAACCTGACTGCCATGGTTTAAGTTCAGCCAGCAATCTAGAACCACGCAGCTGTTAGCTCACTCCTCCCTGTTTCTTCCCCCCGCTTCTGGAGGGATGGAGAGGAGAATCAAAAGAATGTAACTCCCCCGGACTGAGATAAGAACAGTCCAGTAGCTAAGGTATAACACAAACCACTGCTGCTACCAACAATAATAATAATGATAAGGGAAATAACAAGGGAAAAGGATACAACTGCTCATCACCCACCGACCAGTACCTGGCCCAACCCAAGCAGTGATCTAACCCTTCCAGATGACTACCCCCAGTTTATATAGTGGGCATGACGTGACATGGTACGGAATAACCTCTTTTGTTAGTTTGGGTCTGGTGTGCTGTCTCTGCTTCCTCCTGGCTTCCACTCCTCCCTAGCAGAGCATGAGGCTCAGAACATCCTCTGCCAGGGTAAACATTACTGAGCAACAATTAAAAACCTCAGTGTTATTAGCACTGTTCTCAAGCTGAAAGTCAAAACCACAGCACTGCAGCAGCTGCTAAGAAGGAGAAAAAATGACTGCTACTGCTGAAACCATGACAGTAATATATATCAAGCAACTTGTTGACTTCAAAATGACAAGAGTTTTAAAGCTGAAGAAAAGTAGTGACAAGCATGACAGCATGAAGCTAACAGGGTAAAGCTAAATTATTTTACTGCGTTAGGATGTTTCAAAGGAACATGAGTTAAGTCTTACAATCAATATGAAATTCATATATTTCAGCACTTTAGTTTCTATGCAGCTACTGCACAAAATTCAGTTTCATCTTCAAAACAGTTGATAGCAAATATGGACTAAATGTAACAGCCTGAAAATCACCTCTACTGAGCCAAAAATTATATTACATGGGAAATAATGTCTAGTGTGAGATGAAACTGAAATAAAACCCCAAAACCAGTAAACACAAGTGATGCGCAATACAGTTGCTCACCACCCACTGACCAATACCCAGTCTGGTCTGAGCAGTGATCAGTCCCTTCCAGGTAACTCCTCCCAGTTTTTATAGTGGGTATAACGTGCTGTGGTATGGAATACCCCTTTGGTTAGTTTGGGTCAGCTGTCCTGTCTCTGCTCCTTCTGGGCTTCTTCTACTCCTCCTCACTAGCAGAACATGAGAGACTGAAAAGTCCTTGATCAAGGTAAGTGCTACATAGAAGAAACTAAAACATCTGTGTGTTATAAACATAGTTCTCAGACTAAAGCTGAAACACAGCCCTATACCAGCTATTATGAGGGAAATTAACTCTATCCCATCTGAAACGAGAACACTACTAGAAGAGAATAAACCTTTTTCCTCATTAGGATTACCACGAGTTTCTGGTCTTAGTGCTTCCCAAATACATAGAACTTCGCTTTCATGAACATTTTAGCTGGGCCTTGCAAAGATGCAGGAGACATGTGAAATTAGCATTGCAATTTGATACATCATTAATCCTAAATTATGACAGCATTATAGGTTATTTATAGAAATTTAATCCTAATTCAGAAGTGGTCCAGCAGATCAGGTGTCTGTCTTAACTCTTTTTAAAGTATGGAAAATCATATCTAAAACATAGGACTGTGTGATAATTCAGGTTGGAATGACATCAGGAGGTCATTTAGTCCCAATTTCTGCTCCAAGTAAGACCAGTTTGAGGCCAGACCAGGTTATTTAGGTAATTTAAATTAATATTATGGTGGACTTAGTTTTCAGTTCAGTTTCACTCCTTTTCCAGAAACCTTTCAACTGAGATTGAAACAAGAAACTAATTTTCCATTTTCTCATAACATTATTAGTGCTCTTTAAAAATAAGTCACTCTGGGTATCTTAAATTGATATTGCTACTATTTTAACCCAAAGTAAAAGCAAAATAATACCTGTGTAACAAAAATAAATTCCAACTGCAAGATACATTTTCCCACAGCACTGGGTTTTCTAAGAGCGGATTAATTTATTTCTCATCAATCTGTCATTCACTGAAGAGTATGAATTAATACACAGTGGTTTTGTGAATACTTATTTTAAGGACCATTTTGCTATCAGCTAGTTGCTTGTTTATACTTTGCCTACAGTATGCTTTTATGGTCACTCTAAAAAAAGTTTTAAGTGAAGACATTCACACACACAAACAAAAAAAAAGCCAAACAACTAGAGGAGGAGAAAATCTCCGCCCACTAGGGTACTTGGTGCTGGTACTTCATTCAGTGAAGGACAGGGAACAATGTACAGTGCAAGGCTAATTCTGAATATCTCCTCTGCTACATGAAATACTGCCAGAATCTGCTGAGATTTGTGGCTCCATCCTCTAAAGGTAATGTGTGTGGCTGTCAAGGACAACTGAAGATGATGTATTCTTTGGAAATAGGCATTCTTACTTGTAACACAAATCCTCCCTTTCCCCATCAAGAAACTGTGATTCATAGATGGTCTTTTGATAGTAGATAAAAAGTGCTAGCTTTGTAGTATTAACTAGCGATATTGTTCTTTTAGCTATATGAAACATAAAGTGTGGTTTATACATGCTTTGTTGATTCTTGCATTTCTGTTTGCATCGAAAGCAAGATAACAGTGAATTACACGAATAGTAATTTTATAGCCGGTAAGACATTATTGTAATATCTTCAGGTACAGTATACATTTTCTTACCATGGGTGATATTGTCATAGAAATTAATTACTATTACAAGAAAAAAAAAAAAAAAAAAAAAAAAAGCAAATTCTTTTAAAATGAGTTAAACAGAAAAAGATTTCCCAAACAGGAAGACTGCCTGCAGAAGAGTTATGTGCCAGATCCTATAACAGTGCAGCATCTACACTTATCAGTATAATACTTGCATTCAACCCTGTAACAGGGCTACAGACAGGAATGGAGTCAAGTGAAATGTAGTGGGGAAAAAAGAATATTTCAAAACAAAAATTTTATTAATTGTTAATCAGTTCTGCTCTATAAGAGACAAAGAATAACATGGGTTTCTGAGTCAAATACTTTTATTTGTACTATTGATAGATAATAACTTGTGTCCCATTTTAGAGAAATCATGTTAACCTGTCAAAACTCTAAAAAGCTTAGTCCTGTTCTGGGTAGAGTTAGACATATCTAATAGAGCTACAAAGTGAAACTAGGATAGTGGGATATTCAGCCCTGTGTTTAGAATCATCTGCACTCTGTGATGGGCTCTCTGGCTGGAAGATACAAAAAGCTGTGTAGAAGCAAAAACCGAGGATAAAGTTCATTTTGGAGTAAAACCTTGACTCTAAAATTTAGGAACCCTTGAAACAAAAATTTAGGGAAAGATGGGCCTTTAGCATTCCACTGACCTTAACCAAAACCAAAGGTTCTTGCACAGACTGGAAGTACAAGCAGTTTAACACAAAACAACATTTACACATTTTTTGAGCTTTCTATGGGCAGTAGAAGCCTATTCATCAGCCTTGATATATCATAAATGCTGTTTATTCAGCAAATGCAGGAAGATTCAAGAATAGCAAAATAATAAATCTATGATATTATTTCAGTACCAAAGAATGCCAAGGATCTTGACAGGAGTTACAAAGATAATTTATTTGGGATATGTACAGCCTTACTAACCAGAGTATGTTCCTTCACTTAAACTAGAAGTAGCTTCCCATCATATCTTGTGGAAAATGAAGATATGGTTGTGCTGAGGACTTATAAATGCCTTGATGTATCTTAGTGATTCTTACGTACAGAGGCCCAGTCCTACAGACTAGTCAGTACCTCATACTTTGCTAACTGGAGCCCATACATGTAGCTATTCTACAGATGTCAGAATGATTACACATAGCAATGTATTTATACAAACTAAGGGAGAAATGAGTATGGCCCTGAAGGATTTCTTCAGGAATTAGTTCTGGAGCCTTAGATTCCTGAAAATTATCTGTACTGGATTTCAGGCCTAGCTGTGTGTAAGGATTGTCTTTTCATTCTTCGGACGGTGGTATTCCTATTCACTGAAGCTGGGATAGGTGAAACTTACTCAAAGCTGCCTGAGCTGTGAAATGTCTTGGTTGCAGCTTGCCTCCTACTCTTTCACAGATACAGTAGAAGGTGGCAAAGAGTAAACACTCCTGAGTTTATTTTAAAAAACAAACCAAACAAACAAACCAACAAACCTGTGTGTCTCCCCTGCTGGCTAAGGCACCAGAGATCCTTAGAGACTGCCTCCTTTTCCTGCTGCAGAATTCACACCAGATGCTGTGCACTCAGCTGTGGGCATATTCAAAACATGAATGAAGACTTAATTTTTCTCCATGATACAAATCAGCCTCCTAACATGAAGTACACAGAAAACCTAATGAGAAATTAGAGGGCTGTCTTGCAGTCCACCTTGTATGAACTTCTGTAGTAAAAAACACAAGGTCAAGGCAGCAAGAGCAATGTGGCTTAGACTTGATGGTATGGGAAGACATGAGAGGAGCACCATGAAGTGTCTTTAGCCAGTATAGTTCTGGTCATCATAGAGTCTGCAGGGAAAAGACTTAAATGCCATCCCTCATTTTCCTGCCAGGAAAGACAGCTGGATCACTCAAGAGTAGAATCTTAATGTCAGCTGACATATCAGAATATGGGTGACTGGAGCTTGGATCTGAAGGAAAATTGGAACCCACATTATTATAAACATGTGGCAGTTGTGCAATCAGCTGTAGCACAGGTTAAATTCACCATAAAATTTGCAATTGTGTAACTTTCTGCAGTTGAATAATTTTGACTGTGAATTTCTTCTCTCTCCTTTCCATATTGAAAGAAGGCCTAAAGATTACCCCAAAATGCAAACTCTCAAACAAATTGACTAAACTGAAAGATAAGCCTCATTGTGTAGAAAGCACAATTAATTTGGCTATGACTAGAGCTTTCAAGACAAATTGCAGAGGTCTTCTTTGAAGAGAAAAAAGCTGCAAGAACAATATTGAAATAAAATTAATGACATTAAGCTCCTGAAGCAACAGCTGTCTTAAAAATACTGTTGAACAGAAAGTTTATCTGTAATCAATGAGAGAAAAATGTCTTATGTTTTTACAATTTTGAGTAGGCTCTGTCTAAATGAGTTGATTAGAAATTGTGTCATTTTACTTTTGAAACTTGGGGCAGAAATTTGGGGATAGTGTGTAAAAACCAGACTCATCTCTTTGGCTACTTAACCTAAAACATAGTTAAAACTGATCATTCCTCAAGCTGCACATATGCATTTGAAACCCATAAACACATGCACAAACAGTCATAAATTGCAAACACAGAATGAAAATTGCACAGAAAAGCTGTCTTATTCTCTAAGGCTCAACAAGATTTTGAGGAAGTTGACAGTAAATTAACATTGTCAGCGACCACAGTATTCATACGGCCACATCACAAAATGTTTTTCCTGCTCTCACTCTCCCCACAAGCCTCTTACATAGCTACTTTCATCTGTAGGAGTACTTAGGTCTTACAATCACAAGTTTTACCAGCTTTAAAGGCAAGAAATGTATCCATCTGTTATATTGGAAAACTTATTTATGGATTAAGATACTATTGTTTTAAACAATAGACTGGACAATGTCTTGAAAACTGCATTATTGAAACCAGTCATATCTTGCCAGGTGCATTTGCTTGAAGCTATCAGAATAGTACTGTTTGACTCTTCCCCATAGCTTAATATTTTGCAAATGCCAAGAATTAATTTGTAAAAAGAAATACAGTGAAAAAATGCACATACTTCTTTAATATGAATCAATATTGTCACCAGGACACTTGGAATTGCTACTAGTTAAAGAGTTTTCCCAATGAAATTAGAAAGATGTCAGTTCAGGTAGGAAACAAAGAAATAGAAAAGGATTTCAATGGGATGCTTTAGCAGGATAATTTGGTAAAGTTTGTGAGTTGTAAGTAAATGAGATAACTTTTTATTGGTTGGTTGGGTTTTTTGCTTGGCTTTTGGGTTTGTTTTCTTTTTTTTTTTTTTTTTTTTTCTGATACTAATACTTAATCCTCCACCTCTAATAAAATGATTTCTCTACAAAAAAAGAGCAAGTTCTGACTAAGCCTAGTATTACTGCCAGTGGCTCATCTTCAAAATTGGATATGGAGAAGAGCAAAGAGGTCTTGAAAACGCAAAAGAATATGATTGCATTGCAGCAGAAAAGGGCAAGTGCATGATGTTTGACTATTCTTTGACTTCATTACCAGCTGTTGCAGAGAAGAGCATGGTCCATGATCAAGGCCCTGACACAGGGCATAGGATGCTGGTTTATGATTCTAATCCTGCCCTGAACTGATCAAAATGCTTTCAAGAACTGTTTTCCGCCTTTTTTTTTTTTTTTTAATATGGATTTACTCTTTTGTTGAGCAAGATATAGTGATTGTGTTTTAATAGGAAAAAATATGTTAAAAATTGATGCAAACAAATTAGTAAGTTCATAGTTCAGCAATAAGGCAGTTTTTTAAAAATCAGCTATCATAGATTAGTGTTATCCTCATGTTCTCATATATAAAAAACAACAGTATTTCTAATAATAATGAAATACATAGGACTTTTACTGCTGTTATCGTCATTGTAATACACTTTAAATTTTGTCCTCTCGTACTTTGACCACTAGATTTTTAAACTTGCATCAAAGCTAACAGTAATCTCTTGCAAAATATCTAAGAAGACTCCTTTTCCAAGACCATAGGATAACTCTGATCTTTATCAGAAGTATCTGGTGCTGGCTGCATTTGTAAATGATACACTGTGTTAGGTAGTATTTCAGTCTTACCCAATACGGAAGTTATTGTATTTTTCTTCCCTGCAGAGTGACAAGGACTGCTTGGGTGATTCACTTTTATGAAGCCATGGCCCATCATAAAATAACTGAATACTGTTGAAAAATAGTAGCATCCACCATTAAATGGATTAATAATAGCTATTTCTAGGTTTCATTTTCATTTACGGCGTTGGAAAAGTAAATGAAACATTTACTTTAGACATGCTTATTTTCATCTGTTAAGTGAAGTGTGTTTACCGCCAGCTGACATTACAGTAGCTATCTTACATTTGCTAAACTCAACCTTCATCTTTTCTGCAGTGCCTATTCCAGAATGTTGTCATATACCTTACAGTTAAATGCAGAAGATATAATCCATGACACTGAGAATTAATATGAAGCAACTGTGCAAAAGTTCAGTGTGTTACCTATAAGGAACAACAGAAGAAAGTATTTTAAAAATGGTTGGCGTGTCAATCTATACCAACTGAAGAGCCAAAAGAAGCAGCAGCACTGGAAATCTCAGATTCTTGCAAATGCTTCCAAACGTCATGAACAGAGGCTGTTAATGGACAATACAACTGCTGTCTTTTAGCACAATGTTCAGTAGACTTTTTGAGTTCACTGGCATGATGCCATTGCATTAATATGTGTACAGTACACCTTTAGTATGACACTCCACCAGTCAAAATTTTTCTTCCATTTACTATTGCTTCCAAAACACCATCATTTGAAACGATGTAGCTTCTGGACACAGGCAGTTTAAAAGTGTAGGTTCTGTTTCAGACACTGGTTTATGGCAAGATAAAGGGCACGTTACTCTTTCTTTGCAACTACACTTCCCATCTTAAAATATACAAAAAAAGACAATGTCTTGCTTTGAAAACAAGCAAATAATGGCAAAGTGTAGTGTAAGTATTGACTTACTTTGAGAAAGTGTCTAGAATTATGTCCACAACATAAGCACATCCAAAGCAAGTGAAAACCCTGCTCTAACAGGGAGCTGTGAGGATTCCACTGTCTGGTTCAAAAGGCTTTGATCATTTTCTTGTTGTACCTGTAAAGCCCAAGAAGATACTTTGCCTTCAAAATCTCTGCAGTCTCACTGCCTGCCATTAACTAGAGAACATTCTTTGTCCCTAGAGAAGACCCTGCATGCAGTGTTATATATTGCATAGTGCAGAGCACATTGTTGGCAATGAATGATCGTAATAAAGGCATTTGACTTCTGAATGTGGCAGCTAAATGTATAAAAGACTGACTTTTCTGGGAAAAGGAGAATAGGCAATTTCCAAAATGTCCTGCTCCTGATACTTATTAGGCTTTCTGGCTGTGTAGACTGAGTGGACTGCTGCTCCCACACAGACTCGTACCAGAAGGCACCAATTAATGGAAGTCTGGGGAAAGGGAAAAGAATGAAGTGTTTTCAAAACTGTTTCAGATGACTGAGGATCTATATGACAAGTTCTTTTGAAAGTCAGAGAACTCAGCTGAACCCCTCCTCCCCAAACCTCTTGTCTGCTGGAGACATAGACAGATGTGCATACGCGCATACTCACTCCACACCTTGAGCATTGTTTCACATTTTTCTCATTGAGAAAACACATTTTTCTTAGTCTTATACATATTAATAGCTTGAGACACAGCCATGCTAAAGACTGAGTTTTTATTTTAAAACTGACAGCTGTGCTCTTCTGGGACAATACAAACTCCAGAGTCATCAAGAAGAGCGTGACCAGCAGGTCAAGGAAGATGATTCTGCCCCTCTACTCTGCTCTTGTGAGACCTCACTTGGAGTGCTGTGTGCAGATCTGATGTCCTCAACATAAAAATGACATGGAACTGTTGGAACAAGTCCAAAGGAGGGCCATGAGGATGATCAAGGGACTGGAGCACCTCCCAAATGAAGACAGGCTGAGAAAGTTGGGGCTGTTCAACCTGGACAAGAGAAGGCTGCATGGAGACCTCGTAGCAACCTTCCAATATCTGAAGGGGGCCTACAGGGATGCTGAGGAGGGACTCTTCATTAGGGAGTGTAGTGAGAGGACAAGGGGTAACGGGTTCAAACTTAAACAGGGAAGTTTAGATTGGATGTGAGGAAGAAATTCTTTACTGTAAGGGTGATGAGGCACTGGAATGTGTTGCCCAGGGAAGTTGTGAATGCTCCATTGCTGGCGGTGTTCAAGGCCAGGTTGGACAGAGCCTTGGATGGCGTGGTTTAGTGTGAGGTGTCCCTGCCCATGGCAGGGTGGTTGGAACTAGATGATCTTAAGGTCCTTTCCAACCCTAACTATTCTACGATAATATGAACATATAGTTAGCAACAGAAAAAGGAAACACTTATAAAAAAAACTACCAAAAAATGGAGGGCAGATTGCAGCCTGATTCACATTGCGTACACGCTTCTAAGGAACTTCTAGCCATAGGAAGAACAGTGTTTGTAATACTGATACCTCACCTATCCTCTTAGGGTAACCTACAAGACAAATTTTGAAGTGATGCGTAAAAAATAAAAAATTAACAAAAAAGAAAATTAGAGGTGAATTCTATGACACTGGAGCATCTGAAAGCTGGATCTCTTAGTGTAAGTAAGTTAGTGTGTCTTCATTCCCTTGATAATTTGTGGTGAGAATTAGATAATGGAATGACTTGTCCTTTCTTAAAATGCAATAAATGTAATCTTGTGTAGCTAGTTATTTTTTTAATTGTTGATAAAAAGAGTCTCAGGGACCAAGACTTACGTGTTTCAGCCTGAGGCAGCCAGACTAGGCAAGATGAATCCCACCATGCGTCTTCAAATTCATGTGAATAGCAAGACCTCAGTATTTGCAGCAGTGGTTGACAAAAAATGCTGAAAGCTTTGAAAACATGAATGAGAGGCAAAGCTGAAACAAGATAGATGGTAGGAAGGATATGCAAACAAGAAAACAGTGAATTTAGAGAAAGCTATTTGAAATATGGAAAATTTAGCCTAAATATATTTTTAGTTAAATTTCTCCCTCTTGAGATAAAGCTTATAGCTTTTTCTCTGTCTGGTTTTGGAGGTTTTTTAATGCTTGAGACATGATTTGTTATGTGTTAACCCAGTTCTTGTGTCCAGGTACAAGACAAGATGAATTTTTCCTTTTTTCTTTGTGTGTAAACTGCCTGACTTTTTCTAGGATCAGGGGACCTATTCCAATTTAATTCTGCTGAGAATCTCCCTACAGCCCTAAATTAGGAGGAAGTATCAGAGGTGGAAAAAACAAACAAATGCAAGGGGAAAAAAAAAAAAGATATTCAAATACAGGATTAAGCATAACAAAAACCCACTCATAATCAAAGCACCATAGGAAAAGGGTGTTAGTTGTGTATTTTAAAGAAATTATTCTATCAACACAAAAAGGAATCAACTGAGAGATATGGAAATGCAACTATTTGTATGGAAATGTTTTTTTTACTTTATTTTATACACAGTCATTATGGTGTTTTCATGGAAGGACTACTTTTCAAAGGTTAAATTGAAATTGAATAATTCCTAGCAGCTCTGAAGAAACTGCACATGCTACAGTGGTGCTCGTGAAGGTGAACAATAGAAAGCAGAATGCCTGTGGGAAAACCAGACAAGACAAGAAATCTGTCTACCTTTACTGGAGAAGTAGAGAGGCAAGAGCATTTAGCAGGCACACATTTATGAGTAAATGTTTATGTAAATGTTTGAAAGGGAAGTATAATCCAAGAGCAGATATGCCTTACTAAACCCCTTATTAAGTCTCCCAGGTCTAGCAACCTTAATGTTTCATGTGAGCAGATACGTCTTCAGACGCATGCAGAGAAACAGGCTCTCCTGTGTTCAATTGTCTGTCATAACCTATGTCTATCTGATGATAAAGTGCTCTGACAAAAGGGCCTCTATTGTTGATTAAATGTGTGATGTGCATATTTCAGCTGTTTGTGGTATTTAAAGGCTGAAGTTTTGTATGTTTTCTGCTTTCTTCCTGCACTTTCCTTAGAAATACTGCGCATATTCTTGAAGTGATATTTTTTTACCTTCATTTTAAATTCTCAAAGATACAGTGCCAGCTTCTCTAGTCAGTTATATTATAGTACCAAATTGAGGTTGCTGTCACAGTGGCACAGAGGACAGAAATCTTGTATAGAGCATGAAGCTATCTTTCAAAAGTCAAAAGGTCTTGTGATTTATAGCAATATAAGATATGCCTTTATGGAAACTAACTTTGCTTTTCAGGTGCCTTTTCTTGATAAGATGAGGCTAAAAAGAGTAAAGGTGAAATTGAGTTAAAAATGAATTCTTTATGCAAATGCCACATTTTACTTTCAAATTCCTAAGTACAATTATCCATCATGTTTCAGAAAAAATGGTGATAACTAAAAAAAGCAGATAATGGATAAGTACTGTAGCAGACCAATTATAGTGAATGCTAAAAATTACTTCTTTACAAACTCATTCTCAGCCCCTTCTGTTCTTTTGATTTATGTGTCATATGACTTTTTAATCTCTAGATTTTATCCTTTTTTGAGATACCCTTCTAAGCAGCTTATATTTAAGGGAGAGTGGGAAATAGAGTTGGCTTTATTTCTGTACAAGGCAGATTGTATCTTCCCCAAAGACTTTTTTATAGTTGTTTTTTGCAAAAGACATTGCTTGTGCTCTGTGGATACCTGCAGTGTTCATCCAAATTAGTCTTGATGTTATACAAGAAGTTTCTCATTAAAGGTATAGGCAATAACTGTTTGCTTTTTCCTCCAAAGATTATGCCAGCAACACAACATATCAAAACTGTCTAGCAAAACGGTGATATTTCTGTGAAATGAGAAGGAGACAGATGAACAAAAGCTTTCAGTTAAAAAGGATGGGATGAATAGTAGCTCCTAAAACTTTCTGGAAGGAACAAATATCTTAACCTAATTTATCACAGAATTTACAGAAGCCTATTCAGGTTATCACTGTGTACCAAGATATGGTGCTGACATCAAAATGCTGTGGTAGAATCAAGTTTAAAAGAGCTGGCCATACGAAACACTACTCCACATGTCTTTGCAAAGATCTCTTTCCACAGTACTCATAAGAACATCTTACAGTGTTCTAAAGAATCAATTTTCCTCCTTTATATATATTTACCTTTTAAAAAGTTAGAATTAGCACTTACTCATAGATATTTCATCCGATTCCTATTAAAAAGCAAGAAAAAACATTCCAAGTCAATTAACAGGAGGTGGATTATGTCCTGTGTATTTTATCAAGTTGTTGCCTCACAGAACCTAACAGATAATGGGGGAAAATATTTCCATTCATATACCTTATTCAGCATCAGTACAAATACCCTTGCATTTCTGTATCTTATGACTTCATGTAACACTTCCTAAGTGTATAGAACTAAAAAAGATTAAAGAAAAGAAGGTGGCTTCAGTTTAAAACTCTATGGGTCATTTGTCAATACCTTGCAACGGTAGACGGATGCTAGTTTCTCAAGATCTCATTTCTATGACATGTCCTGCCTGCTGCACCTGCAGTTATTACAACTTGTTTAATATATACATGAAGTCACCACATCTATTTTGTGAGGATTCACCAAGTGCAAGGATGTTTCAGATGAAAACAAAATTGAACAGCAGTCACTGTTTTGTGTGACAATGTCTGTTTCCTTTGTGGTTACCAGCAGTGGCTGTTATATGAGAGCTTTTCAAAAAATGGCCTTGTCATTCATGAATGGAGTTGTAACTCACAAATACCAAAGCATTTCCATCAAGAAAAGTGAAAGCAGTAAATTTCAGTGATTCTAGTTATGGTAAGACTTGAAACAACTGCAGTGCACCAATCAAAACTTAAAATGAATATATGCTAACAAATCCGAAGTCTTAAAAAAACCAAACCTATCTTATAATATCTTGATGAAGTGGAGTTAATTTGTGATTAAGTGGTGATAAAGAACACCAGCTAATTAACATACTGGTGGGAACTTTATAATTATCCACAAGAGAGGATATTATCTAGGTCAAGTCCAAATCACACAAGTTGCATTGTACCACTACAGCATTCAACCTCTCATCACCGTCATTACGATACCCATTGCCCAGTTCTTTGCCACTTCTCACAAAATACCATGCAGGTACAGGCAGTACTTGACTAAAAAAAAAATTTAAAAGTGCAATTTCTGCTATATTCTTTGTAGTGTTTTTAAATGGATAATTTGAAAACCAGAGAGAAACAAACAAACCAAACCAAACAACAACAAGAACAAATAAAACAACCAAACCAAACCAATCCAGGACATGAAATTTGGAAACAGAGAAAAAAAACACACTACATACTCTTTTGGTGTATTATGCTGCATATACAATGTAATACTTTTTCACACTTCCGGTGCTGAAAAGATTTATCCTGACTGGTAAACCTCCTCCTTCATAGGAGCAATATTGCTCCCTCCAACATAGCGGCTCAGTACAGAATGAGAAAGCACACTGCCTTCTTGGGCATTGCTTTGAGCAATCATAGCTGTTAATTCATATATAAATAGTTTAGGGAAAGCAACAACAACAAATTTATGCAACTATTTTATAATATTGTAGAGAAGTCTGTATTATGTTATCTGAAAACTGGTTTTCAATACAGATACTGGATATTGTTCTTGCTTTTTGTCCATTTTATTACTGAAAGCATGCAAGTAGTGAGAAAGAGAGAGGAAGGAAACATTAAAATCAATAAATCAGAAATGAATACATGATTATTTTCCTTTTCTGTTTCTTAGTAAGATAAAGTTCCAGAATTAAGAACACTTATACCATTCAATTGCGTCATTAAATGTCTTCTACCAGGTCTGACACCTATATAGCCTTGTATTCTACATTCTATAAATATAAATAGAACAGGTCCTTTGGTCAAGTAGCACAAAATCACACAAATATTGAATGCAGAGCAGCTGTTCTTCCTGCCCTAGACTTCACTAAGTAGGGAGACTTAAGTATTTGACTGCAATGATGTTGAGAGAAGTCAGAAATAGTCACTGCCATTTGAGTTGATAAAAGACTTCATTAAAATGCTCCCACTGGGACTCACACTTAGCAACATAACACCAAGGTTTTGAGACCCTAAACCTGGTCAATCTGGACATGCATGAAGGGTGGCTCTGTGAAGCTTTAGGGGCTATGCCCAGTCAAAAGGACTCCTTGGAAGAGCTGTCAGGACTCTATTAAACAAGAAGCAAACACAGGAAGAGAAGTGATGAAAATGTAGGTGATTTTTTTTTTCTCCTCTTTTTTTGCTTTTGCTTTTTACCCTGACATTTGTATACCAGAAGGTTTTCAGGTAATGCCATCTTACACATACAATATTCAAGCAGTATGAAGGAAAGGGAGGGGAAAAACCACCAAAGAAGTAGCTTCTGATCTTTTCCCAGCATTTAATGCTGCTGCAAATAAAAAACGTGAACTTGTTCCAGAAAAAAAGAAAAGTGCTTCCAACTGCTCTCTCACACAAAAGCAGTATTTATTG
>JANRGW010008444.1:0-36261 GCA_024733675.1 Psilopsiagon aymara | reverse complement strand
ACAGGGGGTGGATGAGTGAGTGAGTGGATGACGGGGAGGTAGGGGCCAGGAATTGGTTTGGGGTGCTTTATTCTGGTGGGGAGCCGCTGCCCGCGCTCCTTTGCCAATGGGTACTAGCGTGTAAGGGTCTCCGGCACCTTCGCCCCCTCTCCCTGTTCCCCCCCTTCCCAAGGTCCGCAATGTAATGTGTAAGCAATAGCAAATGTAACAGTTCATAAATCAAACAGTGGGTCGCAAGCCAATCTGCATTTCCCAAACGGATTGAATCCCAGCAACGAATGCGCTCAGGAACTGGAGACTGGCGCTTTTACCACTGGAAGCAATGTTGATTTTTTAATGATAAAATACATTATGCCTGTGTTGGGGGGAGGGGGATGTCTTTGTAGAGCTCAGCCTCGCTTCGGCAGGCACAGGTCTGCTTGTATTTCGTTTTCCTTTGCCCTCCCTCTAGACTCATTCCCCCCCCCCCCCAAAAAAAAAAAAAAAAGAAAGGAAAACCCTGGAGAGCAGAGCTTTGTTTAAATGGTTTGGGTTATTTTCTCTCCCCATAGAGGATCTAGACTTAAATTGATTTTTCTGTGCACATCTCTGTATTCGTGAGGTCAGGAGCGGCAGTTCCGATTTCATGTAGCGCCAAATGCCAGCTGCCGGAGAGAGATCGAGTCCTCGCCGGGGTGCAAGGGGCTCCGCAGCCTGCGGGCTCCGCCTTCTGGGTCCTGGGGACCTTTCCCCCTTTCCCCGACAGCAGCAGCAGCTTCACCCAGAGGGGACCGGGAGCCGATACCTCCGCTGCAGTCGCGCCCCTGCTCGGCGCCGATAGCGGGCCTTGTCTTTCCTGTTGCTGGACTGCGCCCGTCCGTGGGAGGACGGTGGGATGAGAGCCGCCCAGTTTCTCCTCAGCCTGAGGAGACATCTGAAACTCCGTGATAAGGGGGCGATTTCGAGCTCGTTGATGGACTCGAGTTGTCTTCGCGTGAGGTTGAATTATTACTCCGTAATTAGCACATCCCACAGTTAGTCCTCCGCTGAGGCCAATAATAAAACCGTGGCAAACAAGAGAAAAGCAGCCGAGCCGGCAGAGAGGCGTCTGATGGCCGGGCTCGGGCCCCTTCCCTCCCCACTCTGGGCATCTCCTTGGGAGCCTCCAGTTTCGGGCTCCCAATTGTCGAGCACCCATCCCCGGGGCTAGCCGGGGCGCAAGGAGGCATTTGCTGCTTAAATCTCTGCATTGCACCCTTGGGATTTTCCTCACAGGAGGCAGGGACGGCAGCAAACCCCACTCCAGCCGCCTCAGCTCGGAATCTTTTCCGGGGAACACCAGCAATTAACAAACCCTCCACCCCCCTTTTCCCTCTCTTCATTTTATAAGAGCCTCTCAATGCGCAAGGCATTGATTCTTCCCCTTTCTGCCCATTTCAGGGGTTATTTCTGAAGCCTGAGTGCAATGGTTGATTTATATACACACACATTTAACCTAGAGATGATTGTTCGGTCTTGCCTTGTTTTGCGGCCAAGGAAACAGGAGCTCTCCCCCGAGTCCCAGAAAGAGACAAACTATACCCAGTTTGTCTCCTGTGATCCCGCATCTGCAGAGTTTGCACGGGCTGGAGGGAGAGGGCTGCGGAGGGAGAGGGCGGCGGGAGGGGGGAGGCCGAGTGTCCCCTGTTGGTCTGATCCCGTTACCCCAGGCAAAAGATGGTGAGGTTCAAGCCTCTGAACACCCCTTAACTCCTGGGCAAACGTGAGCTGGTGAACTGGGGAGGGGAAAAAATGCAACAGAAAAGCATTTAAATGTTGACAGCAGACACAATAAAATTATCACCTACTTAAACAACAAAAAAAATACACACAGACGGAAGAAAAAAAAAAAAAAAACAAACAAACAAAACAGACTAAATGCAGATGAACAGGAAAAAAGACCCCACAGCCAAACCAAAAGCCAAACCAGTGCTTTTCTAGCTGGCTGGATATGGATAACCGGGGAGGGCTGCAGCCACTGCGGCTCTGTCTGCCCTAATTCCCATCCCCAGCGCCGACTGAGCATCCGCAGTCCCGGGGGGCCGCGGGAGCCGGCTCCGTTCTTCCTCCCCGGGGCCGGACGAACCCGCTTTTGGCAAACAACTACTCTCTGCCAGCCGCCACCTTTTAGCAGCCTGGCTCAGCCCTGGACTGCTCAGTCCGCATGGGCTGCCCTCTGACACAGTGCGAATGCGCCAGCGCTGGGTTGAGGTGGTGGCAGTCGATCTTTTTTTTTTGCTTTAAAGGGAAAAAAGGTCCTTTTCCCATCTGCTCCCATTCAAACGCTGTAACAGGAAGAAGGAGTGGGCCTACGCTGGGAATGAAAGCTTCAGCCAGGACACACAAAGCTAAGGAAAAGCTCTCTGGATGGTAGAGAGGGCAAACAGGCTAGTCCTTAGGGAGGGAGAGGGGAGAGATAGTGTAAAAGTAAGGTGCAGTACCCATTTCTCACAGGACTTTTGGGTGTCTGTGTCTACGTCTTAGAAGAAGCAGCGAGATGCTGTTGGCCCCTGGCTGCTTTGCACAGCCTAGGCACAAACGTATCAGTGACTCTCCCAGCCCTCTTCCTTTCCAGGGGCCTGTTTAAATCTGTGCTGTTGCTTTCCAGCCCATTGAAATCCAGTAGGTCCAGTGAAGGGCTGACAACTCAAGGAGACAGAGGCCTGTTCAGCCTTTGGTATTCATCAGGGCTGATTCACTAAGGATTAGTGCCATTAGGTGCACTACAGCAGTGCCTGAGGGCCCCAATTAAAGGAAAGTGAACTTGTTAAATCCAGAGAGGCAGATTCTCCCTTACTCCGGCTTGAAGCAGAGGTGGCGCCTCCAGGGTGGGCAGCAGGAGTAGCCCTGGCTTTCTAGGTATGCAGCAGCCTCTCTGCCTTCCCCCTCCCTCCTCCTCAAGCTTTTACTTCTCCTTGGCTGCAGATCCTGCTTACGGGCTGCTGCAGAGTGAGGCCGGTGCTGGAGGTGGCTAGCAGGATTTGTGGGAGGAGGTGGCAAATCAGGTTATTTTTCAGAGCCACTTTACTCTTCATCACAGGGCAAAGGAGTGGGTTTGATGGTTGTGGTGTGCGTGGTTCATTTATTTTTTATTTCGGGGGGAGGAGAGCAGGCAAAGTGATGAGGACTGCAGGGGAGTCTGTTATGAAATCAGATGCAATTTTAGCTGTCCGAAAAAGTTGCTTTAGGCTACAGGCAGCTGATGATCAATGGTGCTGTTGGCAAATACTCTTCCTGCTGGCTGCTGTCCCTGTCCTGAGGGATGGTTTCAACACAACGCCCACTGCAGTGGTGGTAGAGCAAGGGGCTTTCATCTGTTCTGGGCTAAGGATCTTCTGCTGCCCAGTTCCACCAGGGAGAAGAAAAGCTGGAGGTGATGCAAACGAGACACAGCACTGACATTTGTGAGTTATTGGCTGTTCCTTTCTCCTCAAATCCCTGTGGTGGGTCTGTGCTAGAATACCTTACTCAAAAGCCCACACTACTGAGCTAAGGGTTTGTTAATGGATGGGCAGGCTGTGTTAGCATAAGCTTTACCTTTCAGGAGATACTGCAGAAACAGGTTTCAATGACTGGAAACCCAGCCTGTGGCCTCTGCTCCAGCTTTCAATTTTTACTGCTTCTTTTATTTTGTTTGTGTATCTCTGAAGCTGATATGAAGAAAAGATCTAAGCAGCCTGCTGAAGGGCAAGGCGAGACTGACCATCAGTTCACCTGAATGCTGGAATTTTCCAGTGGAAGTCCATGCCCACAGGTGCTGGAAATTTCCTCAGCAAGAGAAACAGCATTGCTGCAGGGGACAAATAACTAGTCCTGACCTTCTTTACACAACTCTTCTCTGGGAAAAATGTATCCCCTGAAGTCAATATGCATTCTGCCTAGGTAACGATTTCGAATGCTCCCTTTTGCCTCTGACAGGGATGTTATCCAAATATGAACTCGTACTTCATGCTACCAAAATACGAAGTGTTTATGTGTGCATTGTACTTTGTGCCTCCAGGTTTCTTGCCTATGATATCAATTTATTAAGGATTGTGAAAAACTCACTAAATCTCTCAAGCACCCAAGACCAAATCTGCAGGGCACTTTTTTTTTTTTTTTTTGCTGTTAAGCAGCAGACTCAAGAGTAAATGGGCAATTCATCTTTTAATACCACCAATTTTTAGAACACTTTGGAAACTACTGGATAGTCAAACTGATGCTCCCTAAGGCAGGGAACTAAAAATCAAACCCCAGCCAACCAAACTGGAAAAAAAAAAAAAAAAATAGGAGAGGAAAAAAGGAAGAAAACACAAGGAAAAAAAAAATCATCATTGACATTGTTAGGAATTGTTTTCATCAGATTCATCCCTCCTTAAACCTCCTTTTTTGCTGCAGTTCAGCAAGTTCACTTCAGGGCTGGCTAGGTACATGGGCCAATTCTGCCAAATGCACCTCTTCAAGAGTCAAATCATGCATCTAGCATAGCATATCTCTGTCAGAACTTCTAATAGCAGTATCTGAAGTATGAAGAGTTTTGCAGTAAATTGATAGTTTGGTATTTATGCTCCTTTTAATGATTTTATTTTGACTAGGTAGTGAATGAGGTCTTATCCATTCCTGCTCTCCCTTGGGGAACTTTCAATTTTCCAGTCTTCTGGCACAAGCTGCCTTCAGAAAGAATGATTCCTGTAAAGCCACTGCTCCATTTCATTTACCACATTCCAAGAAAACTCTAAATTATGTTGTCAGATGAAAAATCTAGAACATATTCTGTTAGCATGGAGCATTGGTCACATTAGTTTTGCAACGCCTCATTTAAGGATTCAATATGTGAGAAAATTGTCCTAAGCTTTTCTTTTTATTGAGGCTTAATAGGCGTCCTTGTCCCTTTTACTAGACCTGTGATGCAAGACTTGGCTTTGTTCTGTTGCCAAGACATTTCATTTGATCTCCCTCACCCTTACTTCTCCTGTCTATTAAGTGGGAGTAGCACTTTGAGATTTTTGGTGGGTGAAAAATGCTACATGAGGTGGTAGGCATTATTAATTAGAATGATCTTATTTTATCTTTTAGCTTTCATCAGGAGAAAAAACATCTGGTTTGAAATTATGACAAGAAGTAGTAGATAAAGGACACTTCCCTGTGGCTTCATAGATCTGCTGTGTAACAGAAAACATTCAGCCCAGGGTGCACAAGAGTTGTGGTTCATGCCTCTCTCCAAAGAAACCTTATTTTAAAGGATGCTGTAGCATATCAACCTAATGCAGATGCTGTGCTGCAGGAGTCTCAGGCTGTGAATTTCAGCCTATGCCCTTGGCTAGGCAGTTGAGGACAAGTTGCAATACCCGTCCTTATTTCAGAGATCCCAGTCTGTCTTCAGCCATGCCACTCACTGCTGGCAAGCTCCCCGTTTTGCTGTGCATCAAAGTTTCATTTCATTCCATTCCCTCCCTTTTCTTTAGGTGTCAGTGATTTGCACTCTCTCTACCTAAATCAGAGATCTGGCATATCAATACTTAGAAGGCTTAGGAGAAACAGAAAACATCAATATTTCACTGAACACACAAAGTTGCACAGCTCCCCAGTCCACATTTTAATGTCAGCTGTGGTTAGTTTGTTTTTCCCCTGTAAACTGAGTGATTTCAGCTTCTCTTTGAATCCCACCGGTGCAAATACCTTGGTTTTCTCCATTGCTGGCGTTAGCAAGGAACTGTGATGAGCTTGCTCAGGCTTACTGGGAAGGCAGTCCTGAGGAGCCTGACTTCTAGGAAAAGCCACAGGAGGAAAAAGCAAGAGCCAGCCTATGCACTAGGCACAGCTTCTGCTGGTCTTCAGCTTGTGTTCTGACCCCTGCTTATGTTAAACACATTGCCATTAGTAACTGTAATAGAGGCAAATGCAAAACAAAATGAGCTGGATGCTTAGTCATGGAGCTACACTTAGAAATGATGGCCCATTATAAGGCAGATTCACCAGCTACAGGGGAGCTGTGACAGCTCATGACCATTTAGGACTTGTTCCTCTTGTGTTAGGCCACAATCTGAAGTTTCCTACCTCACTGTTTATGGGAACTAGATCATGGAAATGGGAGTACTGGAGTTAGAGGGAAGTTGAGCAGAGTCCTTCATGAGTACCAGCTTGAGAAGGAGCAGCAATTAGCTCTAAATTCATTCTGCCAGCCTGCGTTTCTGAGCTCTCCTCCTGCTGCTCTGTAACTGGAAGCCTTGCGCACTAGAAGAAGGGGAGAAGGTTTTGGTGATGCTCATGTTAATCAAGTCTTCTTGCAAGCTAACCAAGCTGTGAAATTGTATCTCCTGTGGTGTTCAATGGTAATGATTGTCTCCTATGTGAACTCTCTGGTGTCTAGTAATACAGTAGTGTTTCTGCAGTGAATGTATCCTGGGGTTTTTGTCCTCTGCCTGCCTACTTTCACAGCTCTTGTAGGCAGCTCAAACCTTGGAGATTTTCATCTCCTGTCAAGTTTGGTCCAACTCAGCTTGCAGGCTCAAAAAATTATTGAAGAGGGACTGACTGGCACTTGCACAGACAGTGTGATCTCATGAGCTTCCTTTCCTTGGAAAACTAGGCTACCAAACTAGCAACAAGGGGAAAAAAAATGCCATCTTGCTAGCAAAGAGGACCTAAGCACTGGGAAGAAAGAGGGAAGCGGGAGAGGAAAGTGAAGCTGTTTTGAAGGAGGAAAGAGGGAATATCACTGCCTTGTGGTTGCAGAGCTCCCATACTTAAAAGACTAACCTTGGAGACGTGCTCTGGAGAAAACAGTCTCCAGAATGTGGCAAGATCTCTTGTGAAAATCAGTAGGGGAGAGAAATCACCTGGATTCATCTCACCACCATGTGTCCTAAGTGGGTATTTATATCGTAAGAATTGTCTCCAGTGGTTTGCATTTCTATCTACTGGACAGACACAACTACCGTGCAACTCCTGTACCTGTAATATCTGAAGTGAGGTTTGTCCTGCCCAAAGGGAATGATCCTCTCACTACTCTCTCCTTCAGACCAAACTTTTCCATGGTTCTACTGCAGGGTTTGTCACTCCTTGTGCCATGTTTTTATTTTAGAAAAGCTGTTGTGTGTCTTAACAACTGCAGAGATATGTATGGTTTTGCTGAGCATTTATAAGCACTCATCCTCTTTGCACTCAAACTTTTTCTGTCCTTGTATCTTATGGAATAAAATCCTCTAAGTGAGTTTTAACGATTCTTGTCTTACTTCTTTATGTATTAGGGAGCTGTCATTCTTTATTTTACTTTATATCACACAATGTTTGAGGCTGTCAGAAGTATTATAGTGCTTATTCATATAAATTGATATTTAATTTCAGTAATTATAATGTCACTAATTGTATTTTTGCACCTGATGCAATTACTGACATTCAGCTCTTGAGCTCTGCTCTGTTCTTTCTAGGTTTAGGTACTCCTTACTTTTTAATCTTCCTCACTTACAGTGCACACAACAAAACTTGTAAACAAAAGCTCAGACCTTCTCATCAGTGGCTATGACCAAATGCATATGGTAGTTTGTACCATATGGTGTACAGTCTGGGTGTACACAGAGTGCAGGATATGCTCAAAACCTCACTCCATATTACAATGTCATTGTTATGAGGCTTAAAGGGGGTTATGTTGTCCAAATGATGCATAGTGCTCAATTGCTTGTACTTGCTTATTGCTTAAGACCTTCTGTTTGCAAATTTAGAGGGCATTTTTGCTTGTGGCCTTTTGCTTAACATCCCCTGGGGCTGCTGTGGCAGTACCTTGTGTTTGGTGTATCTCAGTGCTCTTCTCATGGCTTTGCACTGGCGCATTTTTAAGTTGTATTCCCTGAGAAAGGGCTTGCTTCCTACGCCTCAAACGTCCTTCTGTCTTCTCCTCTACCTTCTCATCGCATTGCTGTTGAGTCATAATTTGCAGTCTACACTGGGGTTTCCACACCCTGTCTGCTTGGTGCCTCCTAGACTGATGACTCCATATTAGAAGAAATGCGACAGACGAGTAAATAATAGTCATTTTAACATATTATAAATATTACATAATTGCAGAAATGTATAAGGCTTAGCAGCCAATTAGCATGCAACATTTGTACCTAGTTAAGCATAATCCAGTCAGAGCCAGTGTTGTCAACAGACAAAGATCACTAAAAGGCGGCTTGAGCAGGCTTTAATGAAGGGTATAATTTTACCAGGGAAAAATTGTAGGGGATGGTTGTTGACATGACTCTAATCTCTCCTTCACTGGAGCAGACACCCAGAAGAGGATATTCACCTGAGGACTTTCGACTGCATCTCTTCTTGGCTGGCCATTTGATACAACTTTTCTTTTAACCTTGACCTTGAGGTATGCCACCAGCCACAAAACCAGTAAATAAAGCATGTGCTTTGTGCCTGTCAACATGCTTCAACTTTCTCTGTGTTAAAGCACAAAGTGAAAAATCACCTGGGCCAAGGAATGCCTGTTCCATCCCTGCAGAGTTTAAGATAGTGATCCCTCTACTACAGATACCTAAGACCCATTGGCCTCTGGGTTATGGTCCACACAGAAAGTTGTTTTGGTTCAATTTCAGTAATAGAAAACCTTGTGTGGACAGTACATCTTTATTATTATTGCCATATGTCAATATTATTGCCATCTATTATTTCACTTTAGGAGTGGTTTTTATTATTTTAGCTTGAAAATTGTTCCCAGTTGTCTTAAATTAAACCAACATAAGTTTAATTTAACCTGAAGGGAATGATGACCTCCCAGAAAATTGCTGTGCTTCTGTCTGCTGCTAGCAGTATGTGGTACAGCAAGGTTTTATGTCCAGTGACAGAACCATGGCTGCATCCTGGCTGGAGTGTCCACGTGACAGTAAGCACTGACTTCACTCTTGGTCTTGGTCTAGCTCATCTGCAAAAATAAGCTCTTTGACCAAATTCACCACCTCCTAAAAATATACATGCTGCTTAGACCAGATCGTAACAGTGAGGCTTGATATAGGTGCGCTGTGGGTGATGAGATACCATGATAGTGAACAAGTACTATGCAAAGTGCTGCTTGTGCGGTTTGCATAAACCCTTATGCTCTAGCTTCCCTGGAGCAAAGACCAAGAGATCTGCAGAGGTGCTACTTGGAATAAAAAGAAAACAAGAAAAGCCAATTTTTGCTGAAGTTCCTGGAGAACTTAACCTCAATGGCAAGGTGAGTAGCCTAGAAGGGGACCTACAGACCTTAGAACAAACACCTCTGAACACCAACAAAAAAAAGTGACCTCCTTACATCAGGACACTCACTGCCCAAAAATCCCAAGTAGTATCTTCCCAACAGGTATGCAGTCAGCCATCAGAAACACGGCTTATGTCTGGTGATTTAAATATCACCAGTGCAGGTTATTCTCTACCTCCTCAGCCTCTGTCAGTGCTGCATTTGCTTCACTGTCAAAGTTATCTTTCTTCTGAGCCAAACCTGAATTTTCAAGCTTTAAAGGTGACTATGAATAGGTTGGGTGAACATCTATCAGAAATTTCGTGGACCAAACACAGACATCAAGATCCCTGGTAGGCCTCTCCAACCCTCTTTTGTGGCTTTCTAGAATTCAAGTAGGATAAATGAACAGCTACAGGAAATGGGTGTTCACAGAACATGCTCTTTTGAATAAATAGCATTATTTGATCATCAATCATTAACAACACTGTATTTATAAAAATGTTTGCTGACTCATATAAAACCAGGAGGGATCAGCTTTTCTGAAATCTTACTGGGACAAAGACTTTCAAACAAACACACGGGGTTGCTCCTGCACTGGAAAGTCAGCACATGTTACTTTGGGATCAGAACAATGGAAGAAGTCCCAAGACATGAAGCTGTTATGGACATCTGCACACAGCCTGCTAAGTATGTAAATCAATCAGCACTGAAACAGTTAGCAGTACTGTCATTCAAACTTGCCATCATACTCTTTCAGAGTTAACCCATCCTTAGATACAGCTATGCAGGGGGTTGGGTTACAAGGAAGCCAGTGACTGATCTTGCTGACATTTGGACTAACACCTGTCTAAACTTATTTTTCCTTGAGGTACCTTATGCTAGTTGGGGGACAAGTGAAAATCATTTTTCACACTTCAGGCTGGCATCCCTAGGCTGATGTCCAGGCAAGAGTAGCAGGGGCCTGGCATACTCAGATATTTGCAATGTTGATGCCTCCTCCAGAGACATGCCAGCTGCTGGCTGCTGCTCGCTTATGGCAGAAGATGATAGAGTAGCAGAGATATCCATCCTGCTAGGCAGTCTGACCTGTGCCAGGACCGGCTGCGAAACATTTCTCTGCTGCTAAGTGTTGAGAGCTTCCCTGTGTTTATGCAATGTTAGCAAATACTACTAACTCCGGTGTGCCAAGGGCGGCTCTTGAAAAAAGCTGTTATGGTATCACTTCAGGTATCAGTAAGTATAACCTCCCTCAGCCACTGGCTTCCTTCTTGCCTGGTGGCATCCATTCTCTACAAGGTCAGAGAAAGACCTGGTGGCTGGCTCCCTCAGATCCTGGCTTGGGCAGAAGGATAGTCCCTCAGTTAGACCCACTGTGTCCTCAACAGGCTCCCCTTCTCTCCCATGACTTTTTTTGAAGCACACCTTTCCCCGGCAGCTTTATAAACTGTATTCCCCTCACCAACCACATGTCTGGTTGACTGAGACTTCTAAATGTCAAACCCTATACTAGGGAGTGTGCCTGCTGGCAGCACGTCCTGGAGAGTTGATGGACTTCCAGAAAAGCGACCAGGTTATAAGGCAATGGAGCTTTAGTATATTTACACTGTGACAGGCAAACTTTTGTATCTTGGGTTACTTACAGAAGTAACTGCTCCAGAAGAAGCTGCTCCAGAAGATAAAGGTGTAGGAGGAAACATAGTCAAGAAGAAAAGGCTAACCATGAATATTTCCATTCAGCATACAGGAAAGATGCTTAGTAACATGCAGAAATTTGCCATAACTTCCTGTGTAAACAGCACTTGGCTTTAGCGTGTGGACTCAACACCTTGCTTGGAGGAGCTGGAGTCAAAATTGACCTGCATGCGCCCTGTATTTGTCACTGAGAAAATAAAGATCTTGGGGCTGTGGACTCCTGAAATGGAGCTTTAAGTATGTTTTTAAAGGTCAGACAGCAGCTTTTGCAACTCACTTTAGCTCTTTTCCTCTGACATGTTCCTAAAGTGGGCTTAGTCTCTGAATGCACCTGTTAAAGAGTACAGTGTGAACAAAATCTTGTATGATCATAAAAGTAGAGTTCTAAGTCACATTATATCTTTGGAGAAATACAGCTCTGGAAGACAAATTTAGAGCAAAAGAATACAGTGACTGCTGCTGGGGGTATTGCATTTGGTAATGGAGATGACCACGTGGAAACTGTCTGAGGAATATGCAGAATATATATTCCATGTGTTCTTTTCCAGGTCAGTGAAATTCTAAATACAAAATGCAACCATCAGGATGTTTCCTTGGGTTTGTGGCAGTAGTGGAAATTCTAAGTCCCTCTGAGCTTGATTTTCTTAAGTACCAGATCCTCTCAGTTTCCAGTGTTATCAACTGGACCTGTGGTTGCAAATGTTGGTGAAAAACCTGAGTTAGAGACTTTGAGACACAATGAAATATTCTGTTCTTAGCCTGCTTGTGCAGACATGGGCCAGCTGTGTCTTTTGGTCCAATGTCTTGACTGCCTTGGGGTTGGATTGATGGGATGTTATTTTTTGAGAAAAAAATATTAACGCTCAGGTAGAAAACTGTGGAAGAGTCTTAGGATATTTTGGGTGTGTTTTGGGTGTATCCCACCACTTTTTATGTATCCTTCCTGAAATGCAGGCTTGGTTGTATGCACTTGTGTTTCTAGGAGGCTAGTTGTAACTGACAGACTTGGCCAGACTCTCTTAGGTAATTTTTTTTCACTTGTATCACCAGGCAAATTCTGACACAGCTCTCTGGCAGGCAGAGGGGCTTGTTGTGAATCTCCCCTGAAATCAACTGATGGAGCAATGCTAGCTAATGCAAGCAAGTTTCAGATGCAGGGCTGCAAATTATTCCTCAAGAAGTTTATCTTCCTGTTCTCCCTGCTGTTGTCATCTTGCACCCCAAAACTGTCCTGCCATCCTGCCTATGAAGCCCCACTTCTGTGCCTTCTCTTGGATGGCATAAAAGGAACAAGTGGCCAGAGGTGGCCTGAAAGTATGAATAATTATAGACCAAAGACCTAATTCTTTCACACCTTTCTTTACCAGGCTGGTAGTTATTTTTTTTCTAACCATTTTCGGTTAGGCTAAGAGCATGAAAAACACAGAGGAAAGCCAAATTATGAGTTTTTTCTTGTTTGTTTGTTTGTTTTGTATTCCAGGGGTATCCTACTGAAGAATGCCTGAAGAATGTCTGATGTCCTCAGCTACATGAAGGGGGCAGGCACAAGTCAAAAGAGGTGAACTGCTTTGCCAGTCAAGTATGAGGTTATGCAATGATAGATCCTCCCAGATGGCTTGTCCAGTACTTCTACTGAGCAGGGACTACTACAGAATAAGGCAACATCACTAAGTAAAATTTGCAAAAGTGAAAGACAAGAAGAGAGCATTTGCAACCTTCACAGCTTGGTTGCCTGACAACAACTTGGTCAAGCAGCAATACCGTCACAAGTAACAGGCTCTTGTGGACAAGTCTCACCTAGCTCTGGGCTTTCATTTGCAGCTGGAATATTTTGTCAAATGTTTTTTAATCTGCTTGACCGCTCAACAGACAAACACACCAGCTATTATTCTTAGACATCTTTTAGCACAGCAGATAGCTCAACTAATATTGATGGCTTAAGGTAACTGCTGCTTACCTATTGCAAACCATGGTACAGACTTCAACATGCACAGCATTAACTGAAATCATCTATAGGAGCTTCAGCAGTGCTTGCCTGAAACTCCTAATGATGGCAAGTGCATCTGGAATTGTCTGAGGGAGGTTTGAACTAGTGCAGCTGATTCACTTACGTCATGCCTCTGTGTTGTTTACGATTATCTATTCTTGATTAACACCCTGTGTGGACGCTGTTATTGCAAAATCAGAGAAGTGCATTGCTCCTGCTTAACGCAACCCTTGAGCTGTTCTTAACAAACAGCAATGTCACTCTGTATTTGCGCCTTACCTTAATCAGTGATAACTTGCAAGTGCGGACAAGTCCCGGGATACGTGGTTCATTATCTTAGAGGAGTGAGAGCAATGTAATGAATATGCTGAGCATCCTAAGGAAGGATCTTCCAGCCAGCCAGCTCATGGAGGGGGTCTGAAATTAATTTTGCCTTGGAAGTTTTGGAAAAAAGAAATGGTTGGGTTTTTTTTGCTTGATTAGTAAAAACAAAGGAAGAAAACCCAAAGAACCAAACCAGCATTCTGATGTGATTTACTATTTGCCTCTTTCTTGTAGAATAAGTTGGGGAAAATGCCTGTTCACTCTCAAAAAGATTGCCTCCTACAGATGTTGCTCACTGCAGACTGCTGCTTGTTTTGGTGGCCTCCATGTCTATGGCAGCAGCAGTCATGGAGAGCAGGCATCAAATCAACAAAAGAAGGAGGAAGATTGCCAAGTTACACAGGCTCTTATTGGTCAGACTGAAGGCGGGCAGTTAGATACTCATGCATGAGAAATAAATTGTTCTGGACTCAATCATGTCTCCAGTGAGGGACAAGCACCCAGAGGAAAGTGACTCTTCTGGGAAGAGAAAAACAGCCCAATGAAATAATGTTCCTTACCAAGGATGAGTGTGACTTGGCTCCCTGAGGAGGCTGACGTGTGAGGCTTTCCTGACCTTTCCACTCTACATAAGCCACACTGCTATTATCATTATAGCCATCGCACGGTATCATCTGGCGCTTGTCTCTCGTTTTCTTCTCCGCAGTGATAGGACAGAGAAGCAAGTGCTACTCTGGTGAGGGCTGCAGAGTGTTGCAGAAGAGAGGTGCTTTGTGCAGACAGACAAAAGCCATGGGCTGGGGAAAGTCTGCTGCTCCTAATGCACCAGAGCAGGGTTAACAGTACAAGACCACTGGCATTTTGCAGGGGTTATTCCCTCTGTGCTGTGTTTTGTTCACAAAAGGAATGAGGGACCTCATGGCAGCTGAGATGAATTGTTTGCCAACCTTGCTTTTTTGAGCCATGTGAGTGTCCATCTTTTATGTTTGGACTGGTTTCTGAGAGCTGACTTACCTCTGGACCATCTTCTGATCCATGACTTCCCATGGCAAACTTCATGCTTCTATACAGCTAATGTCCTTATTTCCTTCTGCTATTGTGGCAGGGGGCTTCTCCCCATCGGCCCCGAGAGACCTTGTCCTGCAGCAGATTTCTCCTTTTAATATCTCTGTACTGCTGACATAGCCTGCAAACTTGACTGGAGAGTCCTAGTCCTTGTGCTCAGTTTGAGACTCAGTGCCCTAACTCATTCATCAATCCACTAAAAATCAGCCAGCAGCCTGCAAGGTGAGTCTGGAAAGCCCTGTGATGGAAAGGCCTCTGATTTGTGCTCAATCTGCAAATCCCAAACACAGGTATGTGAAAGGAGTCTGGTTCCAAGTGCTTGGGAGCAAACTCTAGGCTCAGTAAGATGGGTCAGGTCACAACAAATAAGTTGATCATTGACCTTGTCTCATTTTTTTGTTTGTGAATTACCCAAGAATACATCTGCTGTTTGCAAAGGGTAGGTCAACCAGTTATAAGTGAAATCTGTGCTTCATAGCTTTGCTGTTTTTAATGCTTAGGAGGAAGAAAACAGGACAGTGGCAATAATAAAGCAGTATGACCACAAACAGCACAAAGAGCTCTAGTGAGGAATCATGGCAAAAGACACAGAGAAGGTCAAACTCCCCTGTGCTTTTTTAATCTAAAATAGGATTTTTTGTGTGTGTTTTTAAATGACCTTTGTTCTTGTAATGAACCAAGAAAAAACCTGAGCGCACAGCAGGGTCTGTCACTGTTCACTCTTGTATGCCAGAAAGTCAATGGAAATGGCCACTGCAAAACAGGGTCTGGTGGGTGGTGGGATGCAGGCTGATGGGGCAGGCAGAGGTGAGAACCCTAGCACCACACATTGCCAGGTCCTGCTGTCCATTCCCACTCCCTCATCTGTACTGAGATGAGTGCACAAGAACTTTGGGCTGATGATATCCAACTTTGCAGGTGCAATGTCACTCAATTTACATTACAGCATGAACAGTTTTTCAGCACAAACAAGGAGGTTGCCATGCATAGCAAAGGGTGGAAAGAGGTTTGGTACTATCACCTGGGACAACATCCCACTAATCACAGCTTTAACCACAGGGATTTTGATTACAGATGAGCCCACATCTCTGTTCACTAGATACTCTGTGATGGGATGCACAATCTTGTTCCTTTTCCGAGCACTACTCCCTCCCACACAGGCATACACAATACAGAAGTGTAGGCAGGACTTCTAGGTCATCTGTGGCCACCTGCTTTGGGCTGCACAGTTAAGATCAGTAGTTCAGAGAGGGCATTGCAAACTGGAAATATTTCCTTGTAGAACAACAAGGTAATTTGGGATGTCAGAAACAGCTCACTAATCTTTTCCGTAAAATATCCTGGATCCACATATGACAGCTTTAATCTAGCAGATGTCAGCTTTCTGCCACATGTTAAAATTTAGTTTGGCTGTGCTTAGCTAGTTGGCGTAAGGTAAATTAATTCTTGTTATTTAATAGTATGATGATGAAATATGGGTTACTCCACACTTGACTCTGTGTCCTAGATAGTAATGCATGCATTTTTTAATAGGCTCCACTTTCCTTATATTCAAAATCAGTCATGAGAGAGATAAATGAGGCTAATAATAAACAAACCTTGCAAAGGCCTTTGGGATCTCAAGAAATGAGGTTCAGATGGCTGCACAGTGATGGAGATTCCCCACAGCTCACATAGAGGAATTACTGCCAAGCGTTAGCAGTCACAGAGCTGATGCTCCCAGAGGGCATTTCTCCACAATGGCAAACAGACTCAGCCAAAGAAAAGGCATGCAACATCCAGGTTAGGAAGTCCTACAGCTTCTCACTGTTTGATATTAAGGTGTTCTTTCACAAGAAAAACTACTCTACATATGCCTGGTTTTTATATTCTCCATGACACTGCAATGGGCCATACTTGAAGACAGACTACTGGGATTATTAGCCAGATCAGTTACTGCTACTGCAACTGTCAGATGGAAGAAAGGAGGCAGAATAGCAGCCTTCTCATTTTTAAGGTAATTAGTGATGGAGAAGATTTATGGCCATTGCATTTATTGACTGATTAATTTATTTGGCAAATAGCCCTGTGATGGAAACAAATGTAAAATGGGCAGAAGGATTTCAGTGACAGATCAGGCTGGAAAATGTCTTTCAAATAGTGACTGGGAAGAATTGCATGGAGATGTAATGCTTTATCTTGCAAACATCTTGTTCACCGCTTACTCCTGTAGTAGCTGATGGCATCCTGTATGTTGTATAAACCTGAGTCTGATCAGGCAACCACGGATTCCAGGAGAGCCCATAGGATAGGGTTTTAAGGCTTTAGTCCTTAAGAAAGTCTAAGCTTTTCCCTCAAAAGTCATCAGGCAGCTCAGAGGGCAGAACTATAGACCCCCAGTCATTATAGATGTAGAGAAAAGAAGGACCTAAAATTATTAGGGACCAATTATGAGTCTATGATTATCAAGATCCCTTTTAAAATATAAATGCAGAGAAATCTCCTTCCCCAGTCTACACTGCTGCAATGCAGTATCCATTCATCTCAGGTCCAGAGAAAGGCTAAGGGAAGGGTGGGACACTGGCTCCAGTCCCTTTGGGCTGTGGCCTGGCGTGGTGTGATCGATAGAAACAGAGGGCAGATGTCTCCTCCCACAGCATTTCAATTGTCCCTTCTCACCAGCTCCTAGGGCTAAGATGGAGGGAGCATCGCAGAAAGCTCTCTCAGCAGCTGGGGCATACATGGGAGGAAGAAATGACGGATTAGAGCCAGGCATTTGGCAGGCTAGGATTTAAAAACATGAAGGGGTTATTGCAGCAAGTTCAGAGGCTCATGTCATATACAATGTGGAGAAGATGTCACAAGATTATCGATGAGGCTAGGTCATTAGCCAAGGGTGACATGTATTTTGGTGGATGATTGCCAGCTGAAATGACCATCTGTGTCAAATCAGATGAAACTGGCCATCAGCACACTTGTCTGCTAAAAATAAAAAAATCAAGGAAGACCGACTTTATTTGCTGACCTGTCAGTTCAGTTCTACAACCCTGAAAACCTGTGCTCACCAACAAATAGATGACGAGTACACACTTAGCTTGCAGTACTCAGGCCATACCTACAAGGTTAGAAGAGCTATTACTGTGCTAAAAATTCAGAATAAATTTAAAATGCTTTTGTTGGCAGTATGTTTAAGAGTTGACAGGATCAAAATCTCCCTATTTTTAATATCTGATTCATGTCTATGGATGAACCTAGTTAAAAATTGGGTTTGCAAGGAAGAGAAATATTTTATTCTATATTTTCTCATGAAAAATAGGGTATCAATGAAAGTATCCCACCCATTAAAAAAAAAAAAAGATAATTATTATTTTAGGAAAAAGAAAAAATTGTTTGGGGAAGGTTTTCAAATTTCTTTAATGAAAAGAGAGGACATACTTTTATTATTTCTTAATGGAGAAAAATACATCTTGCCTGCTTCATTTTTGACTGAAATGATTTCATCCATGTCTACCTGAAAATGCCTTTTTCTGTGAGGAATGAAACTGGAGGGTGAGGTGCACTATCCTAAACCCTGTGCCCTGTGCCCCTTAGTCCCTCAAGCTTTATGCAGTTGTTTATTGCTTTGGTTAAGCAGAGGTGCTACAGAACGGGAAGAGTACATAGTTAGTTTTTCCACCTGAAAGTCAGGACTTTTCTTGGTCTGAGGAGCTGTGCATGGTGCTCTCTCTTTTTTGCAATGCAGTGAGGAGTCACCATTCTATTTCAGCCTGATGAATTAAAGTAGCTTGATGACTTTGCATACATCAGCCAAACTTCCTCCAGTGACATTTAAACTAATGTAATTTATTTCACAGTTGCTGTGGACTAATGAATAGGACCAACTCCCGTTGTCCGCCTTATGCCTGGTCATAGGCGTTAAGTTGCTGTCATGGCATGCTGTGCCTGAGCCCTTGTACTGGCTTTGGATGGAATAGAATTAGTTTTCTTCCTAGTAGCTGGTGCAATGTTGTGTTCTGGCTTTAGTCTGAGAATAGTGCTGATAGCACACTGATGTTTTAGCTGTTGCTAAGTAGCACTTACTCTAAAGCCAGGACTTCTCAGTTTCTGATGATCTGACAGTGAGGAGGGGCAGAAAGAAGCTGTTAGGGAGCATACCCAGCACACCTGACCTGAACAAGGCAAAGGGATATTTCATACCACAGAACATCCTACTGAGTATCTAAACTGGGGGAAGTTTGCTGGGAGCCACTCATCACTGCTCGGGGATGAGCATCGGTCAACAGATGGTGAGCATTTGTATTGGGTATCACTTGCAGTTTTTATTGTTATTATTAGTAGTGTTATATTTCACTTTATTTCAATTGTCAAACTGTTTTTATCTCAACCCATGGGGTTTAGTTTTTCTGATTCTCCTCCCTATCTCACTGGGAGTAGGGGGTTTGGAAGGGGTGAGCAAGCAACTTCATGGTACTTAGTTGCTGACCAGGATTAAACCACAATAGCCCTCAAGCCCTGGGAAAGCAGCTCCAGCTGATGTGCTAAAGCCAGTGTGTTTCCCGTCTTGTCCAATATTACCTTGTCTAGAGTGGTCAGGTTGAACACCTCTGTGGAAAAAGAACCCACCCAAGACCCTCAGGTACAACAAAAACTGCCTCTTCTACAGATCTCATCCTATTCTACTGACATTTATATCTTGAAATATATATATATATATTTTCAGTTTTCCTCTTCTATTTTCAGGATTAAATATTCTCAGTCCAGATATGCTTTTTCATCCTGGAACTATCTCCCTCATCAATATCTCCAACCAAAGGAGAAAGTTATACCCCTTACAAATGCAAGCTATCTGTTCCTGGCCACCAGCTAAGCCACTGTTTGGTTTTCCACAGGATTTCTAGGCTTTTACTGAAGTCGCTTTAGAGCTTAGCCCAGCATTTTAAAAAAGTGAACATCAGGAATTATGAATGGAAACTCTGCCAACCTAGGTCACACTGAAACCCCAGTGTTCGCCTGTCTATCTTGGGTGAGGACATTTACTGACTCCTTCAATCCTTCTGACTTTGGAGGCTTATTATTTTGGTGGCCTGTGTGGAAAATATGTGTCCTGATAATACAGATGCCATCAGTGAAATTTCACTGGGGTTGCACTCCCTATAGAAAATCAAATTCTGATTAATAACCAGCTCCCCACACCTGTAAGTATTTGCTCTGGTGCTAAGATATTTCACACTTGGTGCTAATCCACATGAAGTTTGAAAAGCATAGGCAGCATTCTCACAAATATCCAATGGTAGTGTTCATTTTCTGGCAACTCTGAGGACAAAAGCCTCTCTTCTGCAGAGGAGCAGTGCAACAGCAGCATGCCTCATAACCTAGCAGGACTCAGGGACTGTGAAAAGGATGAGATTCGCTCTCTGAAAGTATTCAGAAATATACCAGAAGTATATATATCAGAGAGTACAGTGAAACATATTTTTAAGTATTTTCCATGAATATTTGCTGAAATTAGACTTTGAATTGACTATCACAAAGAATCAACAAGACACCTAGCTGATCCCATCCAGTCAGACAGCACAAGTATAGCATTCAACTAATGTAGGTCCATGAAGTGTGAAGTACAAATACATCTAAATGCCTGCAAAGGAATGAAGAGAAAAATATTCCTGGGCTAGATGGAGGAGATTAATTTTCAATTAACTATTTGTACAATAAACATTTCATTAAAAATTAGTCTACACCATGCAATCACAAGGAGTTTCTTCTCAGGAAGTCAAGAAAAGAAGCGGAATAATTCTTTTCACAATTCTGGCACGAAGACTTTGAATGATGATGGATTGAAAAACTTTACATGTTTCTGTATGATAAAAATTAGTCTCACCTTTTCCCCTGCTCTTTCATAATTTAAAACTCACTTGCTTTTAAAAGTTCAAGCCTGTCATGTAGTTAATCCTTACTGAGAGCTAGTGTAGATGACATGTTTAAAAATAATTGGTTTTAGGAATAAGAATGTTATCAGTGTTTGAAATTCCTTGTCTTCTTCCAGTGTCATCCAACTCTTGCAAAAAGGATTTAGTAAAACACAGCTCAAAACAGTCCAGTTATAATTTGACTAGTAAACCAACTTTTTTAGTATTATTATTATTTGCTTTTATTACCTACCATTATACAAACTTTCTACTATCTTAGTGGCACAGCACCACTGATGAAAATCTGATTGAGCATTCCTGCAGCCACCTCAGTATTGCTACAGTGAAATACCTCTCTAAGGTAAAAGAGCCATAAGACTGAAAACTCAAGCACTCAAAAGTTAGAAAAATTTAAGAAAAGTTAGAAACGGTATCTTTAAGTTTAAATACAGGCTTCAATTACATCTTGACATGCTGTTTTTAAGAAAATGTTGTCCAAAGACTCTATTATTCAATATTTCTTTAATGAAAACAAAATATGCAGCATATGACAAAACACCAAACAGAAGAGAATTTAATTTTCTCCTGGATTTTTCTGTCACTCTTACTGTAACACTTGAGCAGGGCTAAAGTAATCATAGAATCATAGAGTCATAGAATAGTTAGAGTTGGAAAGGATCTTAAGATCATCTAGTTCCAACTCCCCTGCCACGGGCAGGGACACCTCACATTAACCATGCCACCCAAGGCTCTGTTCAAACCAGCCTTGAACACCACCAGGAATGGAGCATTCACAACTCCCCTGGGAAACCCATTCCAGTGCCTCACCACCCTCCAAGTAAAGAATTTCTTCCTCATATCCAATCTAAACTTCTCCTGCTTAAGTTTGAACCCGTTACCCCTTGTCCTATCACTACAGTCCTTAATGAAGGGTCCCTCCCCAGCATCCCTATAGGCCCCATTCAGATACTGGAATGATACATTTATTTCCAAAGCACTGCTCAGGAAAAGTAGTCGAGGCAGTAAAGCCTTGCTTCTGAATTAAATGATTTGGAACACCCAAGATGAGATATCTACAACTTAGGTATTCACATATTGTGTTCAAATTGTAGTTCCCATCCTAGAAATGCAGCCCTGGAAGGGACCTCCTGATCATTTATCAATTGCTCAAGTTTCACCTTAAGGCTAATTGGGTTATTTTGGCTTCACAGCATCCATGGAAGCCTGTGTGAGGACCTCATCCCTTTGACAGTAGAAAGACCTCCACCTTTCCAGGCTAGAGTGACTCCCAGACATTTTAAAACCATTTGTTATCCTGCTAAACTGACTTTTTTAAGAAACTCTTTTAGCTCTCTGAGGTATTTGCAGATAGAAATTCTAGCTTTTGTCAGCTTTTTCGTTGCTAGGCTAAACAAGACAGATTCAGACTTCTTTCAGAAGACAGCCAGTCAACTCACTCTGTTTCCACTGGTGTCCTTGCCTGGCTCCTTTTCCAGCTGAAATGCATTACTCCTAAAATGGGGAAAACAGGTCTGGAACTGTGAGCCCACCATGGGGTCATCTTCCAAAGAAATATACTGTGTTCAGACTAAGTTATAAAGAAGTGAAAAACACGAGTTTAGAGTGGAAAGGGTCAGGCAACCTCAAGGTGTCAGGAACAATTTCACAGGCAACAACAGCAGTTCTAGATCGAGGATGCAGCCCAAGTCTCTGCTTATGGTGAGGCTGGATCACTGACCAGAGATTTAGAGACAACCAGTGGCGCAAGGAGCCAATTCTGACCACAGCTGAGGGGAAGGGATGAATTCTCCACTTTCTCCTTATGCTCTTAATAAAAGTCAATAGGTATGTGGATATGGGAGCTGCTGCAGTTTGGGGCCTTTTTCTATTGCCTGAATAGGTTTCCTTACAGAAGATGTGCAGGTCAACATATTGTATGGTACAGGACATGAAAAATATCAGCTGGAGAGCAAAAAGCATTCCTATGTTTCAGCTACCTGGCCAGTCATCTGTCTTTTTAGCATCCTCCATGCATTGAATCAGTTCTCCGAGTAAACGTTTCACTCTCTCTCTGTTTCTCTCCCTTTCTACACTGCTTTTGTAATGTTGTCAAAAAAGGAGTGAAGCTTTGGGGATGTTGGGAAAGCAGGGTAACACAAGGCGCAGATGGATCTGCTGCCACTATCTCTGCGAGGCCCCAGCAGCTTTTACAGCTCAGACAATTATAACAAGTTTGGCTGTTGCCAAAGCTTCTCTATTCATCATTTTCAGCATTTCAAATGAGAATTGCATCCAAGCAAACATATTATCTTGCAGGATATAGGTATGTGACTATCAAAGGTAAGTGACTTATAGGTAGCCAGGAAAGTAAACCCTTCTGGAGATGCTGCTATGCAGAGTAGCACATAATCTCAGTTGAAATGTCTGACACATATAAAAGTTTCCAGGAAAGAGTCCCAGGCACTGATAGAACTGCTACAGCCAAATCCCTTCTCTGAACATCTATTCATAAAAGTAGGTCCCAAGCTGCATGAATTGTTGCCCTAGGAAATGAAAGATATATTGCAGAGATTTTGATCTGGATAGGCTGTTGCTCACTCCTCAGCGTCATTCAGTGCTGTTAAAAATGTCCTACTTCATTGTGGAGGCAGCAGATGAAAGAAAAGCCATGTCCATAATTTTCACATTAGGTGTTTATGAGTTTGAAACATATATCGAGGTTCCTCTGAGGGAAAATGTTTGGGTGTAAGTATGTATATAGAGGTCTTTGTATGTATGTGTTCATGTATAAACACATAGGTGTATGTAGTATACATTGCAGATGTGAGCCAATTTGTTATAATAACTATATGCAACAGTAACGAGGGAACTACAAGAAACTACAGGACTCTATACTAGGCTGAGCAATGCCATATAAATATCAGTCAAGCCAGTGATTACAGGTTGATGAAAATAAAGGGGTTTACAGTCACTCAGCCGTATTTTCAAGTATCAACCTGACTATCTTTCTAGCTATCTATCCAGAAATGCACAATAGGTCAACAGCCCTAACAGCTTCAACATGGCAAGCATGCACCTGACAAATGCCTGATCAGGATACTTTGTGATGAAAACCATGTTTTGTAGTCAATTACTGAGAACACAATGGAATGGATTAGAAAGTGTGCTATGTACATTCTGTATATATGTATCAAATATAAATACTGAACAAGGTGTGACTCATACTGTTTGGGTTCTTCCTGCTGCACAGTTAGACTTCACTGATAATTTTTTGACTAAGAATATAGCAGAGTTGAACAGTTTTGATGCTTGCTACACTAACATCTCTGATGGGGAGCTAAGTTTCTGGCCAATAGGTCAGAAGGAGAAGCAGATTTTGGAGGGAAAGCCAGACACAGCCCTGTTTCCTGCAGGTGGGTGTTTATAGGCCACTGCTCTAGCCCAGAAACTGAGGTTATTCTGCTGATCTTTACCCCAGAGATGCAGGTTATGGAAATGGGGGATTGGGGCAGAAGGATTTCACCTCCTGTTCGTCGTGTGAGTTTATTAACTCTGTTACTCACTGAGTTTCCATATATGATAGCAAAAGAAACAGGTGATCATTATATTCTGCAAATAATGCAAGATATATACTGTGTCTCAAAATCCACCAGAATAGACTGTGTACCTCAGACAGCAAGCTTCCTACCATGACAACTCAGGACAGCCTCTCCAAACATTATCACTTCCTCAAGATACTCTTCCTCTCTACCAGACCAGCCACAATATTTGTAGTTGGTGAAAGCCTCTGTAAGGGGCTATTGATACCTGCAGATGGCTATATAAGTTATGGCACAGAGCAAACTAACCAGAGATATATTCACAGTAGATTTTATTTTCCCATCTGTGAGATGTGTATTGGGCTTCAAATCCCTGTAAAAGAAAACATTAAAACCATCCATTATCTCTGGAAAACTGCAGAATGACATGTTGACAGGGCTGTGTACTAAATCAGAATTAGCCTCAGTCAGTGTTACCTGTGCTAAACAAGAGCAGAAGAGTTAATTATGTATGTGTTTGCATCCCCTTGATGAGGTGTAGCTTCCAGGTCCCAGCGCAAGGAAGGAAACAGGATTCCCATATCCAGCTGCTCATCGCTAACCTTCCACCTTCAGCCCGGTACCTGAGCCTCCCATGTCCCAAGGCCACTGTGCAACCAAGTATCTCACACCTGAGAGGCATGTGATTGTCATGGATGTGTTAAAGTGATCTGGCAAAATTTCTCTGAAGAAAAACAGAGCAGATTGACTCAAACCTTCAAGAAAAAAAATCATATTTTGTGGAATCCCTGATAACTTGGGTCATTTCATGAGAAGCAGCACCTACATGTTAAGAACACACATACGCACCAGCCACTCCTTGTACACATGCATTAGTACACACAGCTAGGACATGCATCTACGCATTCATAATGCTAACTACATTATCTACATGTCATCTCAGAGTTAAATGAGCAATTTTTAGTACACAGTGTGGATAGTACGTGTGTCTCCCTCCCATGGGCATTTGTAACTGTGTGCTTCTCTTTGCACGCATGAACAGCCTGTATCTGCATGAAAAGGCTAGAATTCTGCACCAGCAGCATTCTGCTCTTCCTGAAGGAAGAGCTGATGTGTGTAACAGCTCCAGCAAGAGCAGGAGCGGGCAGCTTGTCCCAGCAGTACACTGCAGTTTCCTAGGTAACTGAACTTGAAATAAGGTGATGTCTGGAACTGGGTTTTATCAAATCAATTTGCTGTAGGTACATACATGGTGAAGAAAAAAACCCAGGTAGGACCCTACTCACTGTAATAGCCAACAATATACCACTTATTTATTGTGGTAATTGAAGAATTTGTTGTCTTTTAATGATCAGCAGTGACATTTCCCATTGAAGCCATCTGTGTGGGCAGGGATGTGTAGAAAATACGGCTGTGCACGCTATGCATTATTTACACAAGGCCACAGCTATGTGCTTTGCAGACAAATGAAGAAAACAAAGACCCCTGCCCTGAGGAGGCTGCAGGATGAGCACAAGTCCCACCTTGACTGTTTCTGATACCTTGCTCTACCCACATGAACAGCCCTACTACAGCAGCCAGATTGATGCTTAGTTTCTCTGCCATAGACTTCTCAAATGATGGTGGGAAACATGGTTTGCTCAAGGTCTACAAAAATATATGTGTGCTTACCTAGAGTGCCTGGATGAATCTGAGATCAGTGGGAGGGAGAAAAATATCTGTAGGGAAATGAAAAATAGCTTCTCTAGGTACACCACTGCCTGGGAAACCTCAATGAGATGAGGGCATATGCCTAGGTTCCAGAGCATATTTGCCTCTACTGTTGAATTACATCCATCAACTTTTGGTTTGTGCCAGGTAGCATTTAATGAAGCAATTCCTAGGCACTGTTTGAGAGTGGCATGGGCCAGGTAACAGGAAGTGATACCGAGTGTGACACTTCGGTATGTCCTCCTGCACTGCCCTCCAGCACAGCTTCTATTCAAGTAACCTTGTTGCTCTCACACCAGTCCTCAAACCACTCTGAATTCAGCATCATCCTGCAAAAAAAAAAAAACCCCAAACCTCACTAGGAGGAGCTGCTTTTAGCCATTTATTTACCTAATTTTTAACTACATGAGCCAACTGCTCTTGATCACAGTAGGATTATGGGAGCAATCAACGTGGCTATTTTTATTGTAACCTAAGAGGGACTGAGTTAAACAAGAACGGTGTAATATCTCACTACCTAAATCAGCAGATTTTATACCAAAGGAAAGGGAGGTGAGGCTTCCACAAACCTTTTGGCCAGAATAGGGACAAGATAACCCAACTAAACATGGCTTACATGCAAGTGTTCAGCCAGACCCACCTATTCATCAGGAATCTGACACTAAATTGTTCCTGTTCTGCGAAGGAGGGACTGCCATCATGGCCTTTAGCAAACCTGGCCCAAGACCAGAGATCCTGCCATCCAGTTCAAGTACCCCTCTTCATAACCCTTGTGAGGAATGGGAGCCTTCTACATCATGGGTGTGGATGCAGAGGATGCTAGACACAGCCCACTGTTTCCTCAGCTGATGGACTTCCATAGCAACTGCATCAGACTAAACAGCAGTAGTCTCAGACCACATCTGCTGAACAATCCTGTGTCACCAAGCTGGGAACTGCCTCCTGCTTATGCCCAGCATGTACATGGGGTAAATCGGACGTCTTTTCCTGCCTAGGCAATGGGTTGAGTTCTCCCTTCTCCTTTTTCTCTTTTCCATTTGCCCTTTCCCTTTTTTCTCTTTCCCTTTCCCTTTTCCATTTCCTTTTCCTTTTCCCTTTGCTTTTCCTTTTCCCTTTCTCTTTCAATTTCCTTCTTTTTCCTCTTCCCTTCTTTCCCTTTCCCTTTCATTTTCCTTTTTCTCCTGTTTTTATTTTCTCAAAAAGTAACTTTCACAGTGAGAACTTAACTATCCCTGCAGCTATGGACCCTGCTAATACATCTTTGTGCACATGAATATCTTAGCATCCTTTGTTGAGATACTTTATGCTGATACTTTATCCTTCAGGCAATTACCTACATGGGTAGCAAATAAAGAGCACAGTGACCTGTTCCAAGAAAGACAGCCTGTCTGCATCCCAACCGCGTCCTGAGACCAGTTAAGTCTCAGAGCCAGGAAAGCCTTGTAGAAGATATTGGTCTGAGGTGACCATGACCATGTAAGGAGAGGACCTATTTTATGAGGATGCTCCACAGAGCATTGTTTATAACCGCAGAATTTGATGACACATCAGTGCATATCCTTCCATCATGTTTTGTTTAGTCTGTTGTTTGTAATACCCATGACAATCTTGTGTCTGCGACAAAGGCCCCTGAGGAAGCTGGTACAGCAGCACCAGGAATGTTTTGTGCTGTTACTGCCACTGCATTGAAAGGGACATGTTCAGGCTTTCAGTAATCTGAACATTCCACTTGGTCTGAACATGCTCTTCACTTAGGTTCTTCTTTTTCTTAGTGTGCCTGACAGTGGTTTGGGGTGCAGATCATTGCTGTAGTTCAGGCTTTTGCAGCTGCAGGACAGAAGAACCTTCAGATCATCCCAGAGCATGGCCTACCTGCATCCCATGCACTGTGTGGCCCATAACTGCCTGACAAAGCAGTTCCTACATGCTGGCAGGCAAATAGCTGGCATGCTCTGGGGATATGTTGCTCTGGGAGCTTGCTCATCATGCCCAAAGATTCAGTGTCTCTGCAACCCTAGAGTTCAGTATTAAGGACAGAGAGCCTCAGGGCTTCCCTTAGGTTGCAGCATTCTCCAAAACTACTCAACACCCCAGGGTGTCAGAAGTCTTTAAAAGACAGGACACTATCTGAGTTTATTCTGTGGCAAAGCAGGCTGCAATTTGCAGTACCCATTAACAGAGATTACTATGCAATTTCCAAGGATGAATCCATGTTCCAACAGCTTCTTCCAAACTAAATTAGCCTTCTGATACACGATTGCAAAACCGCAGCAATTAGCAGATGGCTCAGGATCAAGTCTGGGACCTGATGTGATCACAGTCAAATGTAGAGGACAGCTTCAGCTTCCAGTTTGGCATTGTATCATCTTAATGCAAGTGAGGTTTTGGTTTTGCTTTTAACTGATGTCTAAACCAAAATATGAGTGATCTATTTTTGTTTAGCAAGATATGCAGAAGTGTTATCAGCAAAAACATTGCCTGCAGTGTAGAGATGTTACATTTCATTTCAGGCAGATGCTGCTAGGGCTGCCTGGGATGTGACAAAACATCTGACTGATTGTTCTCCAAGTGCTGCTCTGTAGCCCTTGGAAAATCAACACATTAAGTTTTCACTATAGGCAAGCAATTAGGCATAGAACCATTCAAATGAAATCAAAATCAAATCTGGAGAGAAAACTGCAGAACATTTGCTTGTCATTTTACCTCAGGAAGTTTCATTACCGCTGTGCTCAGCGGCAGCATGACTGGCCTTGGGACAGTGCATCTGGAGTCGAGGTCTACAGGGAAAGGCTGTTAAAAAATGTTTACAGGTTGCTGAACATTTGTTAGGGTGGGATATTCTGTGCATTCACCCAGCCCACCTTGGGTACACATCCTCCGGTACATGGTAGTGTCCTCGTCCCTTTCCCATCTCCCTTGGAGAGACACGTGAAGAGGCCTTCTGCCCAGCCTGTTCACCTGGGCTTTTCCAATGCAGAGCAGAACACAGAGTGGTGGCAGTGGCAGGCTGTGTGCATCTCCATGCGAATTCAGGTCACAGTCCAGGCTCTTGCTCAGAACCAAGAGCTAGAGAGCACTCACAGGTCTCCTGTTCACCCATGGCTTTAGGGCTCAAAGGCATGAGTTAGCTTAATAAATTAAAAATCTATGCAGCGCCTCTAGTGATGTTCAGAGTCCCAAGACCAGGGAAAAGGGTTAGGATAACAGTGTGCCCCTCTAGCCAGCATACAAACATGAAATAAGTCAGACTGTCAAGACCCAAGCCAAGACAAATAAGAGCAAGAAATGTATATTTAATAGGGAAGGAACAACTTACCAAGGGCAGTGGTGGACTCTCCCACTACATTCTCCCTCTAAGTTCAAGCTGGGAAGGCAGTTTCTCTTGAAATACGTGCTCTAGTTTGATCATTGCTCTTGTTTTGAAGTAGGAATTATTTCAGTGAGGTGCTGAGGTCTATGCTATGGGAGAAGTCTGACTGAATTGCTATAATGGTCTCTTCTGGCCTTAAAAGTGTGTGGAACTTTGTTTCTTTTCAAGTCATTTTATGTCTCTCATATGAGATATCTCACAAGTTATGAATCACTTCTGATTCAGACTCTCTTAACAGATTCTGCCACCCTTTCTGTCACACGCAGAACCAAAGCCCTAAACATGCAAGTCTCAGCTTGCACAAAGCCTCTGGACTGGGGCTTGGTACCATCTGCTCCTGCACCACCACCCCAGTGGTGTACCTCCACATCAGCACATGTAACTGCACATTTCACCTTTCAAGAAGTTGTGTATCAACCTGAAGAACATGACTGCCTATGTTTTTTAATTTGGCAATGTCTCTTCTTGCCTCTTTTCACAACCTGTTGGCCTGATCAGAGGCTGCCCAGATGCGCGTTACCTCAGAGAGGACTCAGTGAGGGAAGTCAGTCCTGTATTTTCTTTGCTTATCTTACTCTTGAAATTTAAAGGAATAAGAAGGTGAGCCCTGGGGAGTTGTGTGAAACACACATGTCAAGGAAAGCTACTACAAAGTAAAAGGAGATTACTGGCTATGTGGAGACACCTTCCAGTAGGCTGGTGCAGAAACCATGCCATAGTCATAGCCTGGAAAATCCATTCAATTCAAAGAAGAGACCCCTGTCCTGCAAGCATGGGAAGGAGACAAATGACAGGCATGAATGCATAATGGAAGCCAGCTGGACTGTGGAGTAGAGATGTGTTTGCTTTCACCACATTCAGCTATGCGTCTGTGCTTTGCATTTGTTTATAATTGCTGAGGTGAGTAGCTCGAGAGCGGATGCCTTCAACACCTGATCGGGGGGGAAGCTCAGCATCCAGGAGCCTCAATTCAGAGCAGAGAGAGCCATCGAGGGAGCCTCCAGTCCTCCACAGGACATGCCCAGGAGCTGAAGCAAGCAGCTGACTCACAGGGGGGCACCAGGAGTAGCGGCACCAGCCCTGACTGGGTAAAAACCTGCCCCGGGGAGTGCGGGCAGCCAGGGCGAGTAGAGGCAGTTTGTGCGGGCAGGCAAGCGGGATGTGAGCGCTCACCTTATAACCAGGGCTTGGTCTGGGAGCTCTGCTCTGAGTGCCCGGGCAGTGGTCAGCGGAGGCACTCAGACAGAGCCGATGAGAGGGGAGGATGCTGTGCAGAGCTCGGGGTGTAGGGAACGCCTGCACTGCTCTGCTGAGGGGAGGGTGCGCGATGGGCAGGGCCACACTGGGTGCTCCCTGGTGGAGGCAGCAGGGGGCTGAGCTGCGGGATGCTGTCAATGGGCTGAAGGATGTCAGAGATGCTGAGAGAAGCAGCGCTGCCGGAAGTACACTTGGAGGCCATTTGCCAGCGGTGAGCCCCAGGGCCAAATGCAAGGGCCTAAACTGTTTAACATTATCATTAATCACGTCGATGCTGGGACAGAGTTTCTCAGCAAGTCTGAAGATGACACAAAACTGAAAGGAGCAGCTGATACATCAGCATGTCGTACTGCCATACAGAGGGTGCTCAACAGACTGGAGAAATGGGCTGACGGGATTCTTCGACAAAAGATAGAGCAGAATCCTGCTCTTGGGAAGTAACAGTCCCAGTATAGGCTGGGGGCTGATTGGATGGAAAGCAGCTTGGCAGAAAAGGATCTGGGAGTCCTGGTGGACACCAAGTTGACCTTGAGCCAGAAATGTGACTTTGCAGAAAAAAAAGGCCAAAAGCCTTGTGGTTTGCATTAGGAAAAGCGTTGGCAGCAGGTCTCAGGAGGCAATCCTTCCCCTCTGCTCGGCCCTGGTGAGACTTACCTGGAGTGCTCCATCCAGGCCTGGGGTTCCCAGTAAAAGAGATGTGAACTTCCTAGAGCAAGTCCAGTGATGAGCCACAAAGATGATTGAGAGATGGGAACACCTGATATACAAGGACAGGCTGAAAGCGATAGGCCTGTTCAACCTAGAGAAGAAAAAGCTCAGAGGGATCTTTTGCTCGCATATAAATACCTGATGAGAAGGAGTAAAGAAGACAAAGACAGACTCTTCTCAGTAGTGCCTGGTGACAAAAAGAAATAGGAACAAACTGAAATACAGGAAATTCCATTTATATGTATAAGAACAAAACCATTTGGAAGGTGATTGACACTGGAATAGGTTTCACAAAGAGGTTGGTTGTCTCCACCATTTTGGAGGTATTCAAAACCCAACAGGACATGGCTCTAGAGCAGCCTGCTTTAGCTGACCATAGTTGTAACAGGTGTTTGGATTAGACAAGCTCAAGAGATCCCTGCCAATCTCAGCAGTTCTGTGGTTCTGTGACTGTATGGCCTTTCCCTCACAGTAGTCTTTTACATTCTTAAAGGTAATTATCATATATCCCCCTCAATTCCAGACAGTTCAAACTTCCATCAGAAGACGTATCTTGTGGTGGCCTACTAGACCTTCTTTGTCAGTGTTTGCTCTTCTCAAAGTGCAGTGTCCCTCCGAGGACACAGCACTCTAGCTGGACCTGGATGGCAACAGTAGACTTGAGAGTTAACAGACCACAGAGAGAATCAGGTAAGTAGACAGATCTGAAAGAGAGAAGAAAAGGCCAACAAGCAGACAATGGCTGCTATTTATCCACTGAGTGCCAGCAGACAATTAGAAAAAATCTGTTCTAGGTATTATAGATGAGAAATCCTCAGAAATTTTACAGAACTTTGTCATATAGTTGTGTGAAACAATGTACTTGGATTGGCTCCTGCCCTTCCCACCTCTTTTTATTGCATTCTTTAATTGTTCCCAATTCCCTCTGTGTGTCCAGCAGAGGATCGGCTTTTTGGAGAGCATATGATGCTGGTGAGCTCCCCTGAGCCGTGTCTGTGAGCTTGCCAGGGGATGGACTTTTCCTGATATTCCAGAAGCCAGGATGGGAGTCAAGAACCAGGATCAAGAGCAGCCAAAACAATGAACTTCAGTGCGCTGTACTCTGGAAAATATGAGCATGTATCAAAGTAGGAAGGCTTACAACAAGGGGCTGTCTGGGGCTGTCTTGTTTATGGTTTCATGCCTCCCCCCTGCCTCTTTCTCCCACATTTCTGTTGCCAAATGCAGGCATGTAGCCTATTTTAAAATATAGTAGAAACTAAGGTAAGAAAAAATTCTTAAAGTCATACAAATATAAATTCCTCCCTCATAAAGAAGGCCACCTTTTTAGTATCCTGTCAGCTTATCATGCACTGACAGTTTTGACCCCGGCAGATCAGGCACCACATGGGTAAAGGAAGAAAGAAGTTGTGCTTTTCTTTGGCTAATAGCTCTATTCTGAAAACCTACGGAGGTTGTTTTGGGCTGCTTGATTGTTTCTGCCTGCTGCATTACTAAAAAATGCATTACTAAAAAATGTTAGGCTGACAGATTTCAAAATGAAGATATAAACTGAGAGAAAGCAAGAGAGGAGGCTATCGCAGAAGACTTCAGCAACCAGTGACCTCCAAACACCCCAAGGTATTTACATGTGAATAAATCTGTGCCGTTTCAGTATAGTCCAAAACTCTACTGCTCTATTTAACCCAGAGAAGGTTTTCAATCTTTTAGCCTGCTCGGACAGTATCTCTTCAAAGCAAAGAGGCCATTCCCTGAGATAAGCTGTGGCAAAGCCACTGTTGCTTTTTTGGTTGGTGTTTTCCTTTGTTTCGCCTTGATTTGTTTGTTTGTTTATCTCCAGTTTGTTTGGTTTGGGTTTTGGGGGGGGTGTGTGTCTTTTTTTTTTCCCCATAAAGAGTCAAAACCAGATATGTCATTGTTTAGAAACCATTTAGCAATATGTTAGCAAAATTAGGAAGGGTGAAACCTTAACTGAAGTCTGATATACATACTCTAATATTGCATGCATCTGTTGCATGGCTTGTTTATGCTGTGTTTTTTCTCTATGTGTTTATTCTGATTGTAAATATCTGTGTGTAGTATCTTCATGTACTTGTATAATACAAGAACATAAGATCTAAACACAGTGTGGAATCAAGAAAAAATGTGTAGTTAATTTGAATGAAGCACAATAACAAAATCAGAATTTAAACCCTGTCTGGAAGGAAGAAGTAAATTCTAGAGCTTTTTTTCCTCCTCTCTGATCTTGCAGACCTATTTTTAAGCAAGAAGACATCTGCTTATCTTTCATTAGAAGGGCTCTTGCTTCTTCATCTGCTTGTTTGGAGACAGTGACAGCACTTCAAGGAGGCAGTGCGTTGGCAGTTCTCACTGCTGGGGATCCAAGATGCTGGTAGATCAGTGGTTTGTTGTGCAAAGCAGACCATCAGTCATGTCAACCTTATTCTTTGATGTGTAAACCAACTTATGGACATTTACTTCTAGTTCAAGCTTCAGTGGAAATTTATGGACATTTACGGACTTTTACTTTCTGGTTCAAACTTCCACTGCACTCCCCAAAGCAGAAAATCACAGGGACCAACTCTGGTGTCTTGGAATGATTCAGAGCCCCATCTTACAAAGATCATCACTCTTCTCTGCCTGCTGCAGAGGACAGGACCAGCTCCTTGGCTTCCCCTTAGGCGAGGTGATCTTGGTAGAGGTATCGGTGATGCCCAAATTCTTCAAATTCCCTGACAGCACTTGTGATACTGCAGCTATTTTTTTTCCTGCTGAAATCTGAGGGATAATATATGTCTGTCTTCCTCACTTCCATTCCTGTTTTACAAATTGGAGGCTAGGTACTCCTGAATTAGGATATCTATTTCTAGAATAGAATTCTAGAATAGCAACAATGGATTTCAATCTCTGATGTATTTAATGAGAAATTATAAATTAATAGTGCTTCTTCATGGAAGATCTATGCTAAATCCAAGTGGGATTCTTAAGAACTGCACAGTCAGTATAACTGACTGGCTGTACAGCCATAATAAACGCAATTCAATCTAGGATATCAGGATGGTCTAAAATTTGAAAAAACCCCACTAAAATCACATGCAAAGGACTTAATGTGTCCTCAGCAGACCTGGCTACGCCAAATTTAATTAAGAAGTTTTACTTGTGTCAATAAATTATCATCCAAGGTAAAATAAAAGTAATTCAATTTGTTAAAATTCAATTTTATTTAGGTGCACAATTAGTAGCTTTATCCTATTGCAAAATAATTCAGCCAAGAAATCAATTTTTGCACCAACAGAGTCTATAAACAGTCTTCCAACACTAACTGGATACAGCTATGGACGGAATGCTTCATGTAAGTGGCATATTTCTCTTTCATATATGCACACAGACACAGATATCTCTGTAACGCTTTCCTAAAAATCATTAGCTGAATGCTACTGTAATACTAACAAAACTAATAATAGTATTTTCTTACAGAAACTGCTGAAGGCAGATTCAGGAATAAGACAAAGCAAAAAAAGCCAAAAATACAGCATTCATAACACTCTCTGTATCTCAGGTTTTTTAAAAGGCTATGCCTTAGTCTTATGTTTATTTTGTACCATTTTCTAGTAAAATCTGCATGAAATCAGATCAAGAAAATGGTATAAAGAAAAAGACAAAAGGACTCTTGCAAGTAAGCTTTCCACCATTGCATTGCTGCAGCAAGGATGAAAAACTGCCAACTATACCAGGATGCCTGCTAACCGGTTGGTAGGAAAAGCCTGGTTGTGGAGGATGGACAAGATGTGCTTGTGCATATTTTATTGAGGAGGCCTTGATAAACCCACCAAAAAGTGACTGTCAGCCCAGAGAGATAATTGCTATCACTGGGAAATTGTCACATCACCTAAACTGAGACACCCAGTAGGTAATTAAGGCGGTAGCTGTCTAATATGTCTGCATTGGCAAATAGGGTCACTCCTCATTTTGCCCAGCTCCACTGATTACACATCCTGTATTCATGTTAGCTCCCTTTGGGAATTAACTTCCAAGAGGAAACTCAGGCACCTGGAAAGGACAGCATCTCCCAGGGTCTGCAAAGAGAGGGCACTCAGAAAACAAGAAATTCGTCAGCCTCCAAAGGAGACCCTCCTTCAACTCTACCTCAACAGACTTTGCTCTCTAAACCTTTCTGCTTAGGGACAGGGAATGGCATACCTTTCCTGTTACAAAAAGCCCTTCTCTGAAGGCTGGAAGAAAAGCCATGTCATGAACATACGCATTTTGAACAGAAAAAATGCCACATGCAAGTATGTGAGTATACATGTGTGTAAGAGTGAGTGGTTTTGATGTTTCAGCTGTTCTGCATGGAGGCTGTGGTCAGTCAGAGCTTGCTAAGTTTGAGCAGTCAGGAATTAGCCCCTCCACACCTATTTTCCCCAGGATCTCTGCTTGATGCCATCCACAAAGACAATATCCCTAGCAACAGCTTTAAGAGGACAGTTCACTATGAACTGCATCACAATCCACAGCTTTAATAAGAATAATATTTGTAGATGTGTTATCTTTTGCTGTGGTTATTAGCAACTGGGGTAAAGGGAGGGCTGGTGGTAGGCTTTGGGTTTGTGGTAAAGGTATACTCCAATGGTCAACTTCCTTCTGAATTTTACAGAACCCCACAGAATTAGGGAGAAAGATAGGGGATCATAAGAATCACAGAATCATAGAATAGTTAGGCTTGGAAAGGACCTTAAGATCATCTAGTTCCAACCCCCCTGCCATGGGCAGGGACACCTCACACTAAACCATGCCACCCAAGGCTCTGTCCAACCCGGCCTTGAACACCACCAGGGATGGAGCATTCACAACTTCCCTGGGCAACCCATTCCAGTGCCTCACCACCCTAACAGTAAACAACTTCCTCCTTACATCCAATCAAGACTTCCCCTGTTTAAGTTTGAACCCGTTACCCCTTGTCCTACCACTACAGTCCCTCATGAAGAGTCCCTCCCCATCATCCCTACAGGCACCCTTCAGATACTGGAAGGCTGCTATGAGGTCTCCATGCAGCCATATCTTCTCCAGGCTGAACAGCACCAACTTTCTCATCCTATCTTCATACGGGAGGTGCTCCCGTCCCATGATAATCCTCGTGGCCCTCCTTTGGACTTCCTCCAACAGTTTCATGTCCTTTTTATGCTGAGGACACCAGAACTGCACACAATACTCCAAGTGAGATCTCATGAGAGCAGAGTAGAGGGGCAGGATCACTTCCCTCAACCTGCTGGTCACACTCCTTTCGACGCAGCACAGGATACGGTTGGCTTTCTGGGCTGCAAGAGCACACTGCTGGCTCATGTTCATTTTCCCACCGACCAACACCTCCAAGTCCTTCTCCACAGGGCTGCTCTCCATCTCTTCTCTGCCTAACCCATAGCTGTGCCTGGGATTGCTTCCACACAGGTGCAGGACCTTGCACTTGTCATGGTTAAACTTCATCAGGTTGGCATCAGCCCACCTCACAAGTGTGTCAAGGT
>JANRGW010008442.1:0-17756 GCA_024733675.1 Psilopsiagon aymara | reverse complement strand
GGTTGTATTCTCTTCCCTTGTTACTTCCCTTATCATTATTATTATTGGTGGCAGCAGCAGTGGTTTGTGTTATACCTCAGTCACTGCACTGCTCTTATCAACCCCTGTGAGTTACATTCTTTCGGTTCTCCTACCCGTCCCTCCAAGAGCAGGGGGAGGAAGGGGAGGGGGGGATGACCAATTGAACTCTGTGGCTGATTTATGGCTGGGCTTAAACCACGACAATCATCCATGAAGTTATACCACAGAAGGAGGGGAGAAGGTGCCGCTCAAAAGAATTTCCCTGTATCTGTTGCTTCCATTCAAAACTCTGTGCCGTAAGAAAAGTACCACCAACTTCATTCTCAGATAATATTTAACCTAAAACAGTTTTCAAGCATTCTGTATTACAAAACAGAAAATGATACAATTAATGGAAGAAGTCCAAATGCTGGCATCACTTTGTTTCCACATTAATACATAAAAATGGACAACACATTAAATAAACATTTTGTTATTAACAATAAAAATATTAACACCAAAAATCATGTATAAATTAGGAAATAAATGTACAAACTATTTCCAAAGTGCTCTTTCAAATACATTATATATACAACATTCACGGAGTTCTTAATGTAAGACATTTCAGATTGATGTAATGTTGCTGTTTCATTTGAAGTGGTATTCATATTCTCTCAACAGTATTTCAGCACTTTCAAAAAACCACATAAAAGGCATATTTCCAAGCTGGCAAAGAGCAATATTGCATTCTTCTGGCTACCTGTAATATTAACATGGTAAAGAAAGCAATCTTCCTTGCTGTTCCTTGTTATTTGTATGAAAACACCAGCAGGAAAGATAAGAGAAATGAGGACCCACTATTAATCAGTAATTAAAAGTATTAATGTAGCATGGGCAGTGCTTGGACAACATTTAGTAGTAAACTCCTCAGTTGTCCAGTTAAAGACTTTACAGGGAAAAATAAAAAGCAGTGAATTGGGAGATCTTTTCTTTTCCTTGTGGTCTTGGTTTTTCAAACTCCAAACTGAAATCCTATAAATATACCAGTTCAGGCAAAGAAAAGAAGAACAACCTACAGAGGGTGTATTTACTCTATGTTGTAAATTTGCAGTTAATCACATTAAAATTGCTCACAGAGTGTGGTCATCCTGGCCTTCTGCATCAGAGAGCTTTGACCATGGTATTTCCTCAGCACTTATATTAGCACTTCATAAGTGCTTTCTATCAACACTTCATAAGATCATATAAAACTGCCTAGAAGTGACTCACATTGTCCATACTGGCTTTTACATACCACTAGTCTTTATTCCTAAATTCTCCCTTTATAGGTATTCTCTCACTGGTTGACCCCATTAATAGTTCCCCTCTCTATATGCATAAGACTGATTCACAATGAAAGCTGAATTCAGCTGCTTATCTGCAACAAAGATGGATTTTTTTCTTTTACTTTTGAACTATTTCTGTCAAAATATCAGAGGAAAATAAAACCTGATGGTGAACTGTAAGAACAGACCAAATCATGTGACAATACCTATGGTCATAATACTTGCTGGAAAATCTGAGCAAGGGCAATGGAAGAATCAGAACTAAAGAAGGATGCCAGCCGCCTGCTTGCAAAATTTGGCATGAAAATGGATATGGGAGTTACAGAATTTGGAGTGGCATATTTAAGACTGGAGTTTAGCCAGATGTTTTTCTTAGCTAAGCACAATATGAAGCAATACTGATGTCTAGGAGGCTGACGCTGCAGATCTCAGAGCTCCCTTCTGTTTTCCTTTCCACAATAGAAATACCTTAGTTTACATGGATATAGAAGAGGTGCCTCTAGTGATTAACATTTCCTTGAATACAGGCTTAGATCCTCTGTCTGTACGTGTTACAACAGAAATGTGGATTTAGCTGATTACTGAACTGTAAGACTTGGGTAGGTGTTACAGAAGTTGCAGTTAATTTTATTTTATCATACAGTATAGAACTGTCCTCACATATGGAATGTATCCATGCCTTCATACTTAGGAAGTAAAGAGCCATGGATTTCAGAGGCCAGCATGTAATCTTCAATGCATTCAGTTAGAAAAAGATCAATAACCTGCCACAGGATGCTCGCTATACTGAGACATGACTGAATGGCTCCGTATTGAGCCAGACTGCAGAACAACCTGGCTGTTTTCCAGAACGGGGCGCAACTGTGATCAAATGATCCTAAAGCTATTTGGAAACATCAAGAATGAAGCAAGGGAGGGGGGTAAATGAAAAACTTCTGCATTGTCTCAACATACAGTACTATACACAGCACCAAATATCAAACCATTAAAGCATTGTCGTGTTACCAGTAGTGCACTGCTTCATATCCAGCATGAAATGAACACTGTTCACATACAGACGCTGCTTTGTGCTAAGGGGTAACCAACCTATTACAATTAATCAAAACTGCCTGTACATCCAGTTCAAAAGATGGAGTTACTACTGAAATGAGTCTGACACAGAACGTGCTCTTTTATTGCTGGTAATTTCCATATTGTCCCTATAAAGAAGAGAAATAAAAAAGTTGAAGAATAATATATCAAAGGTTTACAAATAGCAAGTTAGGCAATTTCTTTTGGTCTATGAATTTTGAAAGACCCACTGAAGTATCACCAATATGCCAAATTATCAGATAGGTTTATAGTGGAGCTAACAGCTACAGCTGCTATTTCGTAGCAGATTTAGAAGATTTACCTGCTCATAGCCATAAGGCCTCTGTTGCTGAGCGGATGGGCCGGTCTGGGAAGCTCTGTAACTCCCGTATTGCTGCCCCTGTCCCTGCTGGTAGCTGGAATACTGTGAAGAGGCTCCTTGTGCAGGACCTGAGAAGACAGTAAAAGCTGCTACTAAGGCTTGAGGGGGAGTTCTTGTGGTTAACATAATGTAACACGTGATGGTAACAAAGCAAGCTCTGTGAGTATGAACTATGAGTAGCTTTTGCCTAGACCTCCCCTCTGGCTTTACGCTAGAAAGTGTTAGTAATAATAATGATCTAGTCCCAGTTTGGTGAACGTTGCCTGTTCACAGTCAAGTCCCATCACATCTGGGAGACCCACCAGAAATCCCCTTCCTCAAAGCTGGGATTTGGATTATTCTGATTTCTCTGGACCCTGGTTTTATACTGGACAGCCTGATGTTTATATTTGGTTATACTGTACTAAATAAGCTGATGGTTTCTTTCTCATGAAGACGGAGGATACACACAAGATGCCTCTAACTGATCAGAAAGCTCAAAGACATCAAACTCAGATCCTTTTGATGACAGTGGGGAACTCTGCCACTGGTGACTTGAAGGGTTTGAAGGGCCCACACCAGTGTTCACTGCATGCTCAAGGCTCTCTTCTCCTTTCACCTCAGTCCCTCACTAAGGAATAAAACCCCTTTGATGCTGCAAGAATGATTCTAAGCAAGGGGGTAGTGACTCTCCAGACTGTTGCTGTTATTTTTTCCTGTCAGCTGCAGAACTGAGATGTTCAGGAGGCCTGAGAATCCAGGCAGTGTCCTCCTGCCCACACTTGCCAGGAACACAACACGAGGCAAGCCTGTATTTTCTAACTTTCTTTCAAAAGAGAGGGATTCAGGATGGATTCATGGAATGCAGTGCTATACTAAGGTATGTTACTGCCCAGAATCCCTTCACACACAATATCCATGGTTAATCAAGGAAATAGTTTTCAGCATATGTGAAGTTTAGGACATTTCAGGTTGAAGTACTGCAAACAGTTGGGCTGTCAGTGATTGCTTACCGTATCCTTGCTGCTGTCCTGGGTAACTTTGTTGGTTTGGGTATTGCTGCTGGGAGTATGTTTGCTGTTGTGCAGCTCCCTGTTGGTATCCTGCCTGCTGCTGGCTGTACTGGGAATTTCCTAAAGAGGGAAACATTGAGAGAGTTGGGTTATAGGTGAGGGGTGTTTCACTGTACATGTGAGACACGAGGAGGACAAAGGGCAGAAGTAGCCTTGGTCTGGAACTCAAATACTCTCCTGAAAGAGCTGACTGCATTTTTCCAAGCAGGATGTTTATTTCTTCAGTGAGTTTTAGTTCATTTGAACGGGAGAGAGGTGTTTGTTTGTATATATCAATATATAAACAAAGAACCTGTTTCTCTAAGGACTTTTTTTACCCCAGAAGTAAACCACAGAGTCCCAAAGATAAGGGAACCAAGGTAAAGAGCTGGTTTCTCAAGAAGCCCTCCCACTATTTTCTCCTAGGTACTGATGTTTATTCCCATACCCCAAAAGACCACTTATAAAATTGTTATTGGTATGTTTTAAAATACCTTTGATAAAAACTCCATTTGCAGTATCCTGAAACAACAAAATGCACGGAGACCACACAGACGACACTGCTTTTCCTAAATGCCTACTCACTGTATCATAATTAAGATAGGATTTTGCAGTCAATTTAGCGTTCAGATACCTTAACAGTATCCCTGAATTGATGATGTACTACTGTTGAGAGGTTTTAGTCGTAAAATTGTAAACTCATAGTATTGATTTCAAAGACTAGTTTCATCTAACCCATTGTTCTTCACCATTTGTAAGGTGAATTAAGTAAGATTAAAACCAGTTGGTTGGAATTAACCACTGGGCTTTCTTACTCCAGAGAAATTTCCATTTCTGACTGCCAGTTTTTTTCCAGTTCTGACCCCATTTCTAACTGCACTTTGTCAGCATAACTATTTACTTTAATACAACCATTTTTATTCACGTTATATAAAATGTTTGTTAAACATTTATGTTAAAGAGAAGGATACCGATATCCTGGAAGTCTTTACTGCAAGAAAAGGTCAGTATCCATAGCTCCAATTCCACACTGCTCAGCTACAAACAAGGATCATTTTTCTAATGAATATGAAGCTACACACAAGTTTTGGTGATCCCCCACAGCTGCACAGCGTGACTGCCCCACAACACAGGTACCAACATGTGGACACAGTCTGATGTAGTCTTGGTATAAAAGATGCCATATATAGCTAAATTCCATTTCTCGGACACTCCTTAAGGAACAGCAGTTAGAGATGTAGAAATTGCAGGTTCCATTTTACATTTTCACAAACATTTCACTAGTATTTTAGGGGATTAGAACTTGCTCTACAAAGATAGGTGATATATTTTCCTACCTCCTTCGTAATAGTGTTGTGTAGAGTCATCAAAAGACCTGTCATAGCTCTGCTCAGTATAGGATGACTGCTGATAGGCATAATCACCATGTCCTACAAAGAATTGCAAAGATTTATGAGACACACTGTTAATAGAACTATATATATATTGTTGAATGATGTATCATAAAGCTGCACAAGGATGAGGCTGAGAAGAAATAGAGACTCATAGGTAGGAGGTCAAATGTGTCAGAAGCAAAGTCACATCTATGGGTTTACTATTTACTCTTGCATTTACTAATCCAAACTTGGCCTCATGCTGCTTCTGAAGCAGCTTGGATAGCAGGGTGCACTGATGTGTTTGGTTATGCACCAGGCTGCCATGCCCTGGGATTAGAATTTTCTAGCATGTCACTTGGGAATGAATCATAATGTGCTTGGATGTGGCAGTCATGGTACTACAGCTCAGAGGAGTTACCATCTGGGTAGTATTGCTGATTCATAGGTTCTGATGAGCCTTGTCCGTGGCTGTACTGTTCACTGTAATATTCTTCCTGACCCATGTACTGCTGCGAGGAACCTGCAAGGCAAAGACACAGAGAGCGAACTGAGTGAGCCGGGGGACTCCTAGGGGATGTTCTTATCTATCTTATCTCTTCTTTTCTATTCTTAATAAAGAAAACAGTGTTTACAACTGGAGAAGTGAACAAGCAGTGTATGTGCAGAGCAGTTGTAAAGATGTTAAAGCTCATTAGAAAAAAGAAATGAATTTGTATTTGCCAAAAAAGCTGCTTGAAATTGAAGTCACGCAACAGTCAGTACCACATCCTAAACCCACTCACTTCTGTGGCAATAGGAATGGCTACATTTCATCTACTCACTGTTGTTATTAGAAAGCACAGGAATGTATTCCATGCTCAAGAAAACAGTCAGGATTAAACAGATTTGAGTTAACGTATTAATTTGTTTCTTAGCAAAATTCACTTTATGTTAGAATCAGTCTAGCAGCTTTATTACCTCTTAGAACTTTTTCCAGAGAGGTCCTAGAGCATGGCAGTTATCCTCTGGGGTTTTCCTTTCCTTGGCCTAATTTTTCGTACTAATTGCTGGCAAACTATGTCTTCTTTGCAGAAATGTGTCCTTGTTAATATGCCACGTTACGGCTGATCCAAAACCATTTGAAAGAACTGACAAGATTCCCAGTGGCTGGAGGGAGCTGTATATCAAATTGTTCATCTTTTCTTTAGAGATATATGATCCCTTTTAGACAGAATTATGTTTTCTAAAGACCTGAAATAATTAAATAGATACATCTTGAAAATAGATTAAAGTTCATCTGATTGGCATCATACTTCCATCATCTGAGATTTCCTACGTTCCTGGATGGCATTCCCTGTTCAGAAATGTGACCTGGAAATTCTGGTGCCTTGCCTACCCCACAGGCTGCACTGAGTATCATCAGTGTAATAATAACTCTACCAATAACCCAGTAATAGAGTTTACCTTGCTGGGAAGCTCTGTAGGGGCCCATCGGCCGCTGACCCATCATGCTGTTGCCTTGGTTGCTCTGACTCATCATGGCAATGGAGGATTGCCCCTGGTAGTGCTGGCTCCCTCCTTGTGCCGAGTTGTAATGTGACGTTGCTGCTTGCTGGTGCATCATGGACACTACAATGCACATGGAAAACACTGTTTCTAAAGGGACGTGACAGTTGTCTCCCTAGTCTCTTCAGAAGCAAGAGCCTTCAGCTAACATGCATGCTGATAAAGTCGTGCATTTTCCACAGGGGCAGATGTTTTCCTACTGCATGTATTTAACTCTTCTGCACTGTAATCCAGAAAGGATGTCATTACATGGTCAGTTCTTGCCATTTGCTCCGGTTAGGTATTTAAAAATACATCTAGCTTTGGTTATTATTAGTTTATTTAAAAGAATATACTCATTATTACAGCAGGATTAAAGAAAGAAATAAGAAGTGATGCTACCTCCTAACTAATTCACTGCTGCATTTCTTTTCTGATTAACCCTTTCTTACTTCCATCTTACTACATACCTGATGATTATACAGTTTAAATAAACTGACATTCTAGGACGTATTTGATCTCTAAATTTCTTATTGTCAGAAAGAATTCTTAAGCATTGGACATGCCACTCAGTAGCAAACATTTCTTACAAATTAAGAGGTTCGTTCTGAGCTGTCTGCTGGTCTCTCTATGCCCTGAAAGCAGTGAGAAAGCAACAAAAAAGGGGCCGTAATGTACAAACAGTAAATGTGTAATACTCATTGGCAGGCTTTTCAGCTAGGATAAAAGGGGCTTCTCAGATCCACAGTTGTAGGATTTGCTGCCAGGGGCTATGGGATAGTGCTGCTGCACTTCCAGGGAACCCTCTTTCCCCCAGTTCCCTGCTGACCATAGCAAGTCAGTGTGAGTTCAAGTTCTGACATGTGCTGGTGCCTGACACCCAGCAATTCAGGGATGTTAAAGCTGTCTTTTCCTCTTGGATGTTTGTCACTGTGTGCAGAAAATATTTACAGAACAAATTCCAGTGTGGTGAACCTCTGAGGTCACTAAAAAGTCAAGCTGGCCCAGAAGGAGGAAGAGGGAGTTTACCTGGATTAGACTGCATGTTGATGTTTGTTCGAGAGACATAATTGCCTATTGACCCCTGGCCTTGCATTGGCACATTCTGAGATGCAGGCACTGTATGGCTATAACCAGGCCCAGTTCCATGACTGCTGACAGTCATACTCAGAGAGGTCGTGGGCATGGTGTTCTGGCCTGACTGCTGCATAGACACGTGATTGGGACCTAGAAAAATTAGAGAGAGCAACAAGAATAATCTGTGCTATTATTGGCAATGTACAGTGAGCATTAAAGCCCTCATGCCCTTTCTGAAATACCTTCCGATAAGGCAAAACCAAACAAAAAGCTCCTTGTTATTAAAATTCCCTGTTACCTACAGACAGTAAGACTGCACAGTTAGAGTGATCCTCCTTCTCCTGGCAGCCAAATCCAGTACCGAACTGCAGACAGGAAGAACAAAACCAGCAGCAATGCCCTAAACCAGCAATTGCAGATACTTCAGAAAACACCTGGACTCTGGATACATCCCAGCCCTCTGAAACTTGTCCCTTCCTTCCTCCTGTGCTGCTGTTGACTCCTCCTTCACACAGGTAGTGACAATGGGAAGGCACAGGAGTGGCTGAGTAACAGTTTGCATGTTGCTGCTTCTGTCCAGTTGCTCCATCAGCAGCCAACCCTCTTAGCTGGGGAGTAGAAGTGACAAGGGACCCTGTCCTCAGAGTACAAACCTGTCTCTCCCTGCCCTGAAGTTTGACTGGAAGTACCACAGACTTCCAGGAGATTAATTTCTCAAGTCACCATAATAATCCCTGTCGTTACAGTATTCCCTTTCCAGCATCATTGTATGGAACCATCAGACTGCTCCAGTTACGTCCCGAGTTTATCATCCTCCTTCCTTGGAAGTATGCCTATTTTTGACAATCCTGTTGTTGGGTAACTAAAACTGGGGGAAATCTGGTTCTGTTGTTTGTTGCTGTAAATGCTTTTATGAATGAGTTTGGGGAAGCTGTTTTCATTGTGCATTGTTACTCTCTAAAATGTGATAATGTGTATTGTTGTCTATCTAAATCCAGCTGTATCGTTGTCAGTCAAAGTTAATGCAGGTAGAATGGAAGACATGCAGAATCCCAAGAAGAAACAGAATCATGATGCAGTGTTAGATACTGATATCTTAGTTCACAGTTATCTAGTGTATCTCTGAAAAATGCGTTTAATTCTCTTAGTACAAACCTCATTAATTACTCTGAATGGTTCATATAGACATCAAAATAGGCAAATTTGCTGTAGATTATTATATTTTCCTCTTGTGGAGAGATACAAGCAGCATTTTCAACATAAGACAGACAGCTCTACTGGGACCAGTAGAGCCAGGTCAAGCTCTAGCTTCTGTTTTGCTCCAGGTTCTGTATGTCTTATAGAGCTTCTGCTTCTACTTGTGCAACACAAAGCCACATGGTGTTTGACCAGAGCTAGAGCTGCTTTGTGTGAGAGATGGAGTGAAGCAAGCGTTGGTAAATCTTGACCTATGTGCATGGGAAAACTTAGAGAATCTTGGCCTTTAGAGCAATAAAACCCAAAAGGTTTGGCTAATTTGTGATTGTAAGGGAAAACAGGAAACAGGACCAAAAGTGTGTAAGTAAAACCACCAAAACAGTAGGATAAATACAAAGCACTGAATCTCTTTCATACTGTCATGGATCTAAGGCAAGTTGGGGTTTATTTTGGAAGGCTTCTTTCCTGATTTCTGAACAGTTAAGGTTCTCAGTTGAGCCCAGTTGTGTCTGGAGGCAGCTGCATTTCACTGTTGGTTCATTGAATTGAATAGCTTTGCCTGCAGGGCTGTGGCAGGTAGAATCACTGACTTGGGGTTTACTTGAAATCCTGGTGGGCTGTTTTTTAGCTTGTCCCCATTGACAGGATTATCATTACAATTGACGTAGCTGCCACTATGCAGTTACCATGTGTGTAGTTATGTAGTGACTGTTCTGCAGAGGTGATTCCTGACTGAGGGCAATAAAGAATAAAAGGTAGCAGCTTCTGTGGTGTCTTCCCTTTTCTTCCCTCTCTTACAGCGCAGTACCTGTTCATGACAGACTTTCACCTCTACTGCCATTAGATGAGAAATCGCCACAAGTGCTAGAGCCCCTATATTGGAATTATTTCTCCATATTTATTCCTGTTCTCCCCCAAAAGCTGTCCAGCCATTGTTGACTGATGTGAAAGAATTGCTCAGTCTCAAAGTCAACCTCGAGAATGCTGTGTCATGCATCATCACGGTGCTGACTCAATTCTAGCTGGCATAGAGACAGTAGCATTAGAGGCTGGCAACCCAAGGGAGTGTCCCCAGGCCCAAGGATGTGAGGGCCCTGGTCTCACGGCAGAGCACATGCCAGCACTGCTGCTGTTACCCAGGCTACTCAGAAGAGGCAAGCTACTACATCCTCATTTACACCCCCGTTCTGAAGTGTAGCTGTGTCCTCAGTCTGCTTCCCAGGGCTGGTATGTCTATGATAGAATAGCTGCCACTACCCAAGTGACAGAGTCTCTGTGACCAGGCAGGGGATGAACTACCCTGAGACCCCCCACAACTCAGCCTGGGGCAACGTGAGGTAAGGGGCAACATGAAGTAAACTGCCCTGGCTGCTTCTGTCCTGAGGCTGGTTCTTTCAATCAGCACTAAATTACTATAAAGAGCAAACAAGAAAAACCAGCAGCAATAACACTGAAAATGTATTCTTAGTAACATAAAACAATGTTTGACTGACTTATTTTAGTACTTATACTGGGTAATAAATCTCTCAAAAAAGAAGGCCCAGATAAATCCAGTAAGTTCACTTTACAAGCAGTAACTGTTTAAAGTAGGCGCCTCATCCGTTAGTTTGAAAGGTACTATCAGTTTGACCACAAATGGATTTTTAAGAACTCAGAAGTCATTTCATGGCTTGCATCTGCTCTTGAGCTCCCCTTCCAGGGCCTCTGATTTTACAATCAGGTATTTCTATTCATAGAAACTGGTTCTTCTCTCTGTCACTCCGGGAAAGACCCACAGGAACCAGAACAGAGTGAAAAACTAGGAACTGCAAAATAAATATGTTCATACTGTAAAATGCACAGAGGAAAACCAATTGGTTCATCTTTTGATTAGTTTCAGTTCCAACAAACACAAATAGACCAAAGCATATTATCTTATTCATAGGAAATGCCTGCGCAAACTCTCTGGTACAATCTCTGCAAGCTTCTGTAGAGGACAAAGACTGATGCAACACCCAGTTATTGTTAGGAGGGCATGTATCCTGTAAGGTCTTTGCAATCTAAAGGCTTGGTTGTGTGGTTAATCATGCAAGCAATTCCATTTCACCCTGGCCAACCCCTCTACTTTCAAGAGAAAAATACCACAAGATACCATTTTTCTGACTAAAAACTTGGATGCATCTTGACTTGGTGATTTTCATTAGGCATTTCATTAAAAAGATGGTTTTAATTTCCCCTATAGAAAACACAAAGCAGACTGGAGTCCTTGCAGAAGCATCATTACTGACTGTAGCCATTTTGTGATGATTTCAGCATGTGCCTGAAACCCCCATATGCCTGAAAGGTGAGTTAGGAGAGATCTTTTACAGCTCTGTAAGTATATTCTGCATTAATGATTTTGTTGCCAAGCAACAGCAAAGCAGCACAAAGGGGACCAAAGCTCACCATTGCTAATCTGACTCTGCATGAGGGAGGAAGGAGGAAGGCCCGTCCCGATTGCATCACTGAGATTGCTCTGTGAATGGAGAGATTGGTTGGATGCACTCTGAGTCATTCCTCCTGGGCCCAAGTTTATGTTTTGCGTTGGTGGCTGCAAATAACAGGGAGGAGAAGCAAACGTTTGGTTAGGTTTTTAATTAGACAAAATAATAGCCCCCAAATTAGCCTGACTATGACTAAAAACTGCCTTAATTAAATATGTGTTTCTTTCACTTTCGGGGCTTCCTTGCGTAAACCTTTCTTCATTTGACTACTATGTGTGAATGACATTCAGCATGACACAGAGAAGCCAGCAGGCAGCCCATGGGAAATCTTAAAACTGAGCTTATAATAGAGTCTGGCTTCTGTGCCCATTCTCCTGTACTCATCATAGAATCATAGAATGGCTTGGATTGGAAGGGACATGAACTTCATTTTGCGCCCGTCAGAACATAGCTGCAGAGGGGAGATGCATTAGCGAAGATGATACAGAAGCATCCTGACAAGTTGACCTTTGTCAAGCATAAAGCTATGCTGTATTTTGAGTTACACCTCCAGAATCCATCCATTTAGTCGGAATAACACAATGTTTAAGGACAAACTGATGCCCGAATGCTGAATTAGATTTTTCACATAAAATAGTGGCTTTTTTTTCTTTTCCTGAGTAAAGAATACAATAAGAATAGGTAAAGAATAATGAATCTGGAACACATGGAGGCTGTTCAGACCTGAACCACTGCACCATTTATAGTATATAGGACTTTAGTTATGGAGACAGAGATTAACACAAATGTCCCAAAAAATGTGTTTTAAACACAGTAAACGTAACTTTTGATTTGTTTTGGGGTCTACTTGACCACTTCAAAACTTGTAGGTGGAAAAACACTAAGAAAAAGGCTTATTGACATGGATCAGCAACAGAATCAAAGAACATTTCCCTCTGGCATGGTAACCATATCTGATGGTAGCGGTGGTACTTACTGCAGGAAGCAAGGACTGCATATTCTGGTTAGAATCTGCTATTGTTGCCAAGTAAACCAGGTTTCTGTGCAAGATTTGTTGGTATCTAGAGAATAAGGAGTAAAGCTCATTTGGAAAGGGTCAACATTACAGAAAATTCCAAACTTCTTACTCTTTTTTTTTTTTTTGTGCCATTTACAACTGATTAGTTAAATTACATTATCCCACTTTTCATCGGTCATAATAAATAGCTCCAGTAATGAGCTATATCTGTGTTGTCCTGCTTTTCATCAAGCATCAGTGTCTTCAACACCTCTTCTACAAATGGAGGGGGGGAGAGGTAAAACACTCTCTCCATTGAAAGCACTTTGAGTGAATTGTGAAGCTGGGGCCTCAGACTTTGAGTACTGACACCAGGGCAGCTGCTCTAACAATTGGCCACTTCTTCTTCCCCTGTTTAACAAGGTTCTTAGGAGCAATGAAATTCCAGAACTCCAAACCCCAAAACCTCTGTGCCCTGCCAGCAAGCTGAGAAGAACAAGGGGTTTTTCAAGAGTGCTCCAACTGGAGTGTTTACTCAAGTAAGCACCACCTCAACCACCGATGCTTCTTCACAGTTCTCAATGAATTGGAAAAGCTCATAGTAAAGAACAGAAGGGCACCTGAAAGCAAACTAAGAGATGTGCCACTGAGCAAAGTGAGGAGTCAAACCTTTGGAAACAGGGAGGGGGGTTCCAGGAACAAAAATGCTTTCTTAGCATGAGTTTTCTTTGGGTAAGGAGAAAGCAGCTGGGAAATGGGGAAGAATGGAAAGATGAAGCTAGAACAGTGACACAACTTCTTTAGCAAAGGGGTTTCTTTTAGATAAGTAGCTTGAAAGTACAACCCCATGACTTGACCTTTCATGGGCAGACTGGCTGCTCTTCTGGCTGAGATTTAACACCTAAAGGTTATATCTACTGAATTAAAATACTACAAGCATTTTGCTTTCAAGATTAGGAAAAGTAAGCAGTGATACAAACTGGTACTTCTACATGCACATTGTTTTAGCCACAGGTAACCACATGGCTGATCTCGAACACTGAATTACTTTCAGATGAAAATGTGTTATTAACTTGATACATTATTCTACCTTATTTCATGAATTAATATTTATTATTATTATTTATTTAATAATAATTAAATAACGAATTAATAAATTTATATATTGCATACCTAAATTTATTTCACGAATCTGCATAGAGAAAGTGGTCCAATAACCATCACTGTTTATAATTATTTTAATAAATGACCAGTTAAAAATGCTGTAAATACCAAATAATCAAATCCATCAGAAAAAGCCCTCCCTTCCAAGAACAACATCCATTTCCAAATACAAGTGAATCAAAACAAACAGCCCAAGTATTCTCAGTGGTCAGAACTATTCATAGGACTGTTCCTGAGAAAAAATACACCCAAAGTTCTAACATGCTCCAAACCTCATAATACTCACTGAGTACACTCTGCAGTTTTCCCCTTGCTCTGATAATCCATAATACATTGTATTAGGTGGTGGTTTTCATCTAGCATCTGCATAAAAGAAATAGGATCAAAACGTGTTACTACGAGAATCACATTGAAGTCCCGTGGTTTTGCGCTGCCCGCAGTCACCTTTCATGGCAGGGGGTGGTGGTTTGTCAGTTCTACTGCCCTGGGATGTTACAAAGGTCAATGATTTCATTGAGCCACAAGGATGTGCTTTTCAAATCGGTCATTTATGAACGGTTGACATACCCAACACAGCAGAAGGAAGGGACTTACCTTTCCTGCTCCTTCACTGGCAGGTAGATTTTAATGCTGAAGAAGGAAAATGCTTTTGCTGTGAAACACCTCTGCCTCATTCTAAAACATCACTTGCCCTTTCCAAAACTGCAGATTTTACCTTCATGTCTGCTTCCAAGTTTCAGGCAATTTGAACCACCACTTTTCCTGCATGGGACTACCATGTGCAGACTACTGAGCCTGAGGAAGTGTAAAATACACATTACTGGGTCCACTGAAACCACATTTATGACAGTTACATCCCAGTATGTCCTGTGCGGTTCAGTTCAGTTCTAATGCAGGGAGGACTTACAACAAAAACACAAAGTAATTATATATCAGTCAATTTATGTTTATCAGTGGCTGCTAGCTTAGCTTCATGCAATAAATTCTAGTGACTGACTTGTTCCAAGGGGATCAGAGCCTCTGGACAGAATGACCACTGACCTTTATTTAGTGAACTTACAATGCAATTAAAAGCTTAAAATACCCCTTGATTTGTTTTCAGATTTCAACTACAACAGTTTATCGCTTTCCCACAGCTTTCCTGTGGATGTGGGAGCTTTCTGAGGGTGACTGAATGAGAAACTAACAACAGTATACACAAATTTAGACTCCCCTCTGGCAAAAGCTCACTACGAAATACAGATTGTAGGTACCACTGCTATTAAGTGCTTGCAAGATTGGGCTTTTGACCCACAGTGTCATCAGGACAGAAGAACTCTTGAGGAAAGAAGGTAAGATGGCTTTGTAAAGATGAATTAACCCATGTAGGTATGAGTTGTGATCAGAACCAGTTCTTGACCCATGCACATGCAAAGAGTTAGATTATAGGGAAATGAGCAGAGTCTTTCCAGTGCACTCTCAATCACTGCATCAGAGAGCACGGCTGCGCCTGGTGCTGGCTTGTAACTTGAAGTTGGTCTGAACCTGGCTGGACCCCCCTGTGCAGCACTGACTGCACCGATCCCTGGAGCTCACCAGCAAGGGGTGAGGAGCAGAGGCACCGCTGTGGTCCGCAGGCTGCACCTCGCACACTGACATTGGAAGCCTGTCAGTCAAGCATCCGTGTTCCTCCTGCATGTGTACCCATGCTCACATGGCAAGCCAGGTGAGCCTGGAATTTGAAGGGAAAATACTCCTGCCTGGTTCCCAGTGCAGCTCTTTGTTTCGTGCTCTGCACTCACTGTCGTGCAGAATATTCACCCACCTCAGTGGAAACTCTGTCAATTGAATCAGCAAAGAATACAAACGTGTCTGTTTCAGTTTCCACAACAGGTATCACCGACAACATTCTCACGTTCAGTTAAGATACGTATTCAACAGCAAGAGTCCAAGCAATATTACAGATACCTTCATCAGGACTATGCTTCTACAATTAGCTGAAGAGCATTTTGCTTACCAATAAAGGAATCAGGAACAGCTCTTTCCTGTCTTACCAGGTAAAAAGAACCAAGTTCTGCTCTCTGTTACACAGAAGAAACTGAAGTTTACTGTCCTGCAAATGCTGTTTGAGGAACTATTTAAAAGCATCACTGTCACTGCTCTGTTGCCAAAGGCTCTGACTTCCTCCGTATGAAATTGATTTTAGGAGCTGTTGGTACTGGAATAGTAACAAGCTTTGACAGGCTGTTGAAACTGAGTTAATAAATAAAAATAAGGTCCTTATATACCACAAATGCAAATAAGAATCTTTTAATTAATCTGGTATGTCTTCTACAAAGCTCACTTCAATATACTTCTTAAGCTTCTAACACAGCATCTGCTCCTTTTCTATACTCTTCTCTTATTGCCCCATTTCTATACATGACTACAAAGCCCATCGCACTTCTGTGCCTTCAAGTCTCTTTCTCAGCACTGTCACTTGCCAGAAATCGCTGCCAACAGCCCAACATCGACCAACAGTCCTGAAGTAACAGCAGCTGTACCCAAGACCTGAAACGTTTTTACACATTAGCGGTAAAGAAATAACATTTTGACACTTCCATAAAGTTTATGAATATGCAAAGTGAAAGCGTCTGAAAATCCAACTGAAGATACTTTGGCTGCCCTTTGTCTGCGGCCAAAGGCGTGAGTTTTAGTACAAACTATCTGAATTATGAACCGATTGTTCATAAGGTTGGAAAGAAATTTATCCACCGAGTCTGAAACATCTCAGTCTTTAAAACCAATCACTTCACAATCCCACATGTGCTGTAAGAGCGGCACAAACGGGATGAGTTTCCAAACAGCCTCCAGAGATTCAGGTCACCTCTTCAGCCTCTTTTGCGGCAGTTTCTCTGCCTTCATCTCTGCGCCGTCACAGGCTTCTACAGAGGGTTTTCCCTGGAAGTCATCACTTGACACCAAGGCCCGGTCACCGCTGGGGCAGCAATGGCGCTGCCCCCCCGGTCCCGCCTCACGCTGGACCGCCCCGGGGGGACGCACACCTCGCTCCGACCGCTCCTCGCACCCGCCCGCACCGTGCAGGGCACGAGTACAGCGGACGGGCAGCGGTCACAGCGAAAACACGCACGTTCTTCACTGACATTTCAGCCTCTTCGGCACCGACCGCGGCCGGCTGCGGGAGGAAGGGCGCCGGGCATGTGCGTGCAGTCCCCGCTGCAGCCCTGCCGAACAGGAGACAATAACTTCCCAGCCAGGAGCCCTCGGCTCCGGCCTCTACATGGCACCCATGCAGAGAGCTCCTCTCCAGGGAAAACCTTTCCTAAACCTTTGTCTGTCACGAAATGTCCAGAAACACCTCGCAAATAACGGTACGTGAAGGATGTCAGCGATCGGCGCTCCCTCTGTCTTCAGAGAGATTAACATTCCGCATCCAAATACAAAAGAAAATCTTTGCAAATTCACTATTTTATTTTCATTCATCGTTTTAGGTTGGATTTGGGGGGGGGGGGGGGCAGAAGCTGACACACCGTCCTAAATTAATCACATTAACTGCATTGCCATCTCCCGATGTATTATTGGCAGCTTTTCCCCCCTTACGAGCAGCAGAGATAACGTGCCATCCCGATTTTATTCCCAAGTCCTCCTCCGGCTCTCTCTTTGCAGCGATCTGAACACCTTTGCTTTGTTCCACCTCCTCCTCCTCCTCCTTCCCCCACCTCTCTCCAGCTGTCCATCTCTGCAGCCCTCGCAAATTCTCCTGCTCGCCCCAGCAATACGCCTCCTTCCTCAGCTCCGGGGGCACGGGCGGAATAAACGCCTAAAATGCGCTGTATAAAAGCATGCTTTTTTACCTTCTGGATAGTTTGCTGGGTGACCTCCCCTTTGCCTCTTGGGCGAGCAGAAGCAAAGGCAACCGACATGGTGGGGTTTGTTTTAATGTGGCTATAATATATCTGTTCCAGCCTCTAATAATATTGTTATTATCTGGCCGCTATTGCCGTGCAGGGATTCTCCGCAGTGCACGGGGAGGTGGGGGGGGCCGCCGCAGATGGTACGATCTGCGCTCCGCAAAGAGCCACTGGCACCGCACCGCCGCCGGCCCGCACCGCCCTCGCCTCGCTGCCCGCGCCGCCGGCTCGGGGCGGGGGAGCAGCGGCGGGGATTTTGG